>JAODPA010157543.1:0-14478 GCA_025585075.1 Nepenthes mirabilis
AACCTATCTTACCATAATTATATATTTTCATGTGAATTTATATAGAGTATATATCTCTTTTGAAAAATTATACATCAACATAGGGATGGCCAATAGTATAGAAGAATGAAGGCCCATACTAATCATAACCTGTATATAATGTACAACTTAAATATACTACCTTTAATATCGAAATTGTCCAATCTATCTGCAGAAGTAAGCAGCAATAGAAGAGGTTGTCATTGAGATTTACTTTCTTTGGTATGGATTCAACGTGAAAAGCAATTGATTAGTAAAAATATAATACCAATTGAACTGATTTATTACTTATAGCCTAGTTACATTTTCAACTTCATAAGTAGTAGATCAAAGTTTAAAATTTTATGTTAGTGGAAGGCTAATGAGTACAAATTTTTATACTCATATCAACGGAATGAGATCTATTAGTCCAAACAGAAGTACAGTATTATTAGAATCAGTTTTCAGCATTGAAGATCCAGTAGTTGACGTGAAAAAGTATAATAACACTGAAACGGTAAAAATATGCACCCTTTTTACAAATTAATTAGACGCAAAAAATCGAGTTAAAAATTTGATCATTTTGCTTTCTAATGAAAAGGATAATTTCAAAAGCGATACCGGTGAAAATGTTAGAAAAGTTAGAAATCCGATCATATTGGGGTTACATCATTTTTTTGTCATATGCTATGCCAGGCATGGTATGACATGATTATATGCCGATGACCCAAAATCATAGTAAATCTTGGACTTGTTAGTTATATCAAAGTACATCATAAAAGCGTAACCCCATACCTACTTAACATTTTAAAAGCTAACAAATTTTCGATTTAGGATGGGTCCAACGAATTGACCATCCATCCTTTCATGATGGCAATTTTTGTTCGCCATTATCAAACGGAAGGATTTGCCGGCTCAGGTTAAAGTGGGTCTCCATTTACATATTCCAGCTTGTTTCTGCCCGTGATGCACATCTCCAAAATTTGTGATCATCGTAAGGCATAATGACACCATCTAGCTTGAGACCGAGGTAGTTACATGATTATGGGTCTGACTTTGATTCAAAACTTGAGTCATTCTAGTCGTCAGGTCTTCTAGGATGACAGCCATAGAGTTTTCACTGCATTGTGAAAGCTCCATTGATTCGGGTATGACGATCATCAGAGGAGATGCCTACTCTCTAATACCAAGTCACTACATTGAAAGAATATTTGCATTGCACTTTCATTAGACAATTTTCGTATATATAATATGCAAGACGGTTCCTCTAGGTTTAGCTAGTAAACGAGCTGCTACTTAGGCTAGTGACTAGACTTCCACAAGGGCAATGGATTCGCTAAAAAAAATGCCAAAACAACTAACCAAATAATCCGCGCACTACGTCCACCAGATGACTTCCTATTCGGAACTCACGCTAATAGCTGGCACAAATTGTGGGTAAGCCTTTCTAACAGATTGGATAAGACTGTGCGTAGAGAACTTAAATGATTTATGAATTTCTCATAATTTGCAGCAAATCTCAAAATAGCGTGATGCCAAAAATGCCAAACACTAATTCCAATATTGTAAATTGCACTTTAGAGAGAATGTATTATTATGTTTCGTGCCACTTCTTTATGAGTCTCAAATTCATCGGACATTATCATCAAGTGACTCGTTTAATATTGGTGTGAGGATTCGCTTGATGGAAAGATTTCAATATCATAGGAGATTGACACATGACGGGTATATATGCCAGCATGAACAGCATAGAGACACTTGATGTCTAGACTTGAAGCACATATGTGTTAAAAGGAGAGGCATTTGTATGCGACTGAAGGATGCATGTGCATAGTTTATCAAGAAGAATTATGCCTAATGTGCGCATGATGGGCGCTTAGCACCCGTGTGGATATAACATATCATATTCTAGTTTTTAGAATAATTCTTAGAATCATTTTACACAATGAGCGCCATGCAAATAGTAAGAAATGAGAAAAAAGGAAAAGATTTGGACACCAATTTGAGGTCTAATTCAAATTTCATCATTCGTCAAGTTTAAATATATTTTTCTAGCTCTAGTTGTATAGCGTATTACCAAATAATTATTTATTTTCTTGTTCTATCCTTTTGTATATTTATTAGGTGTGTTAGAGTTAGTATTAGCCGATTTATCATACAGGTTATGATTATAAAAAGGCTTACTCCGAGTGGATTACTTATAATTAAATCTCATTATAATAGAGTTTGTTTGGACTTATTATCACATAGTTTTTTCTTAGTTGAAGAGTTTCTATATAAAGTTATTTGTATGCTTATTTACGTGTGTTATTTTTGTTCATCTCATTTAATCAGGAGACACGGGTAACTAATGGTCTTAGACATTCATATTTTGTTATACCGTGTGAATCCCAACAAATGGAATTAGAAAATAGGTTTTTATAATAATTGATTGAATATATTTAAACATATATTAGTAGAAAAGCAAATCGTTGTTGCTTACTACAGTATTGTGGTTGAATATCATGTTATTACTGATATTATATCTGAGGTTTTTTGAATTCGTTTACTTTTATAAAATATAGGTATTCCTCAATCTTACAGCACTCCTCTTTGTTATAACGATTACAGTATTATCGAGATTGTTCATAATGATACATTTCATGAATGCACAAAACACGCCTATATTGGTTACCCTTCTGTGCGTCGTCATCTCAAGGAGGGCAATCCTTTTTCTCTTCTTGATTTCTTTGACTGATTAATTTATTAACTTTTTACGAATACTCATCTAACTAGTCGATATTGTGATTTGGTTTTCAAATTTTAGTTGATATCTTCAACACTACTTTGGGTTTAAGGGAGGGTATTAGGGGATACATATATATATATATGGGCCGAGTTCTCATGCGAATTAGGGAGCCTTCAGATTTTTCGCTTGGATCGGATCACAAATGGATCTGATATCCACATCTCTCAACTTGGCCCTGTGTACCACAAATTACAAATAAGAAGTCAAAAGATTGTAGGAGGTTGTCCCATCGTAAAAATTTAAACACTCAAATTAGAAAATTTTTCCCAAGAACGAAAAGATGCACGCGTGGAAGTAATCGTGATGAGAATGTAAGAATGTTAGAATGAGGAGAGCGAGTGGGACGTTTGAAGGAGGCTTATGCTCCGTGAATTGTACTTTTAGGAGTGGCTCACTACAGTCGCTACGAGGTGGCGGTGGCTCTAGAAAAGAGAGCTGGTCCTTTCTCCTCAATGCTTTGAGCACTGGGTGAATAATCAAGGTCTTGATCTTAGATCACTACTTAGGCTCTGTAGTGGAAGTTGGAATTGGATTCCCGTTGGAAAAGTCTCTTGAGTGAAAGTTTTTAGGGCCTCCCCCTCTCTCAGCTTGTGGAGAGGGTACTTATAGACTCTGAGGAGGAGGTTTTAGGAGTTGGGATCTCCGATAAGTAGCCTGTCGGGATTCATTGGCCGTTGCACACTAACGGTGGTCAGTGGTATTAGTTGTCACATTTTGGAGGCGAGGCGACCATTGTTGGGCGTGGCCAACACAGGCCTGCTGACTTTACTTGAATTGGTTGAGCAGCTATTGGGACGACATGCATTGCGGCTTGTCAGTGTTGACCTTATCTCCAATTAGCTGGCACCCTTTGAGCCGACACCTCGTGCACCGGCAACCTGCGATCACCTATGCAAGGACGCGAGCGACGCTAACTTGCTGCACTCCTGAGGTGCCTTGTGGGCCTTGTTTTTGGGTCTCCTAGGACGCCGTTGCTGGCTGGGCCCTTCTACTGGCTGGACTCATCTTCTTTCAGTTGGGCCTCGCTGATTCTGACTCAAATCCATGCTGGACCCATCGTGAGCCCCCCATATCTAGGGACGGCCCATTGCCAAGGCCTGGTATGTCAAAGATGGGTCCTGCCGTCTATTCGCATGGGCTTCCTCGAGATGTGGTGGTTTTCATCTTTCAGGGACGTCATTCCTTCCCACGCGAATATGCAACCTTTCGGAGGCGTCGCAGTGATTCGATGCTCTGTTCGGAAAGATTCGCCGCCTAGGAATCAACTCTGCATTTATGGCTTTCTTGTTTTTCGATTGACGGCCATCGGGTGGCGCACGTCTCTAGGAGCTTGTCGGGCCTTTGCGTGGCTATAATTTGGGGGATTCTTGTCCTGGGTGGCTCACACTCAACCCTTCATTGGTGAAGCAATGCGGAGTCCTGGGCTTGTCTTGCGCCCTATGGAGTTCCGTAAAGGAATCGGATGGATCTGCGGAAGATTTGTAGTCACTGTTGAAACCTGTCATCATGCTTTTCTTATAGATTCTTTCTCATTGTTATGAGGGTGGCTCGGCCACTCTGAAGTTGTCATGTGCCTCCTCTCCGGCTAGCAGGGTTCTTAGCCATAGGGGGAGCGTTGCGAGGCCAGCATGCTGATTTGGAGGATTCCATTCCCTCAAAAGCATGCCTTCGTTATCTCTTACTGTGGCTGGTCGTTCATCTATGTCGCTTGAAAGAGGAGGCAAGTCCTGGAGTTCCATTGAGCCGTAGGCCGGCGCATCATGGCTCCGGTGGAACTCCTGATGGATGCCTTTCCTTCACTTGTGGCAGAACATGTTTTTCCAAAAGTACGGGATTGGCATGCATTCTGTTCCTCTAGGGGGAATTGGCACTGGAGTAGATGCGACTAGAATGAGGTGATGTGCATCTATGCATAGGGTCGAGCCTTCCCGAGGGCACCGCTATTCTGCAACTTCTTGTACTTTGCTTCATCTCTTGTTCTTTTGTACTTTAGCTGACGCAAGCATTGTACTCTATAAAGAACACTTCAATGAGTTAAAGTGTTAATTTTTGCCTTTTATTTCTTATGTCATTGAATTTTCTCTTTACAGCTTCGCACAATATGACTCAAGGGCCGTAGGGCCCTCTCACCGCCATATATGCTTGATCGCTCGCTTATTTTGAGTGCCTAGTAACTTTCGGTCATCCTCGCCTATGCCCATCCCTTGAGTCCGTGCTCTGACCGTCGACGGAATAATCTAGCGAGAACCACTTGTGAGCTCGTACCATCTGTATCCTGCCTTGGCTAGCTGATCGATACTGATGGAGGGTGCGTCAATCAGGTCTCATCTACATTTAATGTGCTGAGAACTGCAGGGTCGTTGCGTCATAATTGCCTTTCTTGAAAAGGCGTGATGCTTCAGGGCATCACCACACGGAGAGATTTCGTTGGTTGACGGAACACCCTTCCCTAGTTAAACGACGCCGTCTCCTTGGGGAAGCTTTTGCTATTCAAACACTAAGGACTTCTCCAATTTGGGCATCCACTTGTTGCTGTGAGGTGCAAAATCTGAGCCTGTGGTTGTTCCCTCCTTTCTTTTGTTGTGGCCACAGTAATGGCAAATGGGGTGCGTGACATCATTCCAAGACTGTTGACAGGATCATCCTCCACTTTAGGGTCTGAGCCCTCTACCGAGGAGTCACGATGGGAAGAGCAAAGGCTAAGAGGCCGCGATGAGGTGGGGCTTTCCGTAGCGGCATCGGAAGGTTTCCACTCGAAGCCTTCAGTCATTGGGCCGACGAGGCCTCTGATAGCGCCGCCAAGTTTTGAATTTGAAGGGGCAATTCATCTTAGTGCCGAGGACTTAAGGGAATTGGTCGGCCATTCCACCATGTCCAGCGGGCAATTGAGGATATTGAGGCTCGAGTGCAAGTTGCCGTTGCTGAAATTGAACAAACTTGGGCACAGGCAGCTCACTTCAAGCAAGCATGGTTGAAGGTGGAGGCGAGGGCATCGTAGCTAGCCGACATCAATTAGCAAGCCCAGAGCGGGATCGCTAGTCTTCAAGAGAAGCTCGAGTAGTGTCGGGTGCGACTCAGGGAAGAGCACATTGTTCACGTGTGGTTGGAGGCTGAGTTGAGGTCAAGGATCTGGCCAGAAAAGCAAGCTCTCATGCTGGAAGGAAGGTTCCATGAATGTATTCGGCTTAGCCGGAGGATAGTTTCACTGACGGTGCCTAGCTTTCATGTGAGCCTCTTGGACTCTCGGAATGCAGGTGCTCAAACACACTCAAAGTTGACCGAGTTCATGATTCCCAATCCTGTCGAGCTCGAAGGGGATAGATAATTGTATTCTGTGACCACTGATCGACTTTTCCTGTGAAGAAACTTTATTAGTGAAATTCCTTAATAAAATTTCTTTAGGGTAGGGCAATTTATCTGTTGTAATCTGTCGCATTCGGATTACTCGTTTTGCCCTTCTGGCCTGGGTTTCGGATGGACTACTACCGTCATTTCTAACGGTTGACATCTTTGCATTAACTGCATGGTGTGACATTTGGGATTTGGCAGGTGGCTGAGCGTGAATGAGGATGGCAGTCTGTTAGGTGCCATGATGGGCTGCCTTGGATAGATGTACCGCGTCCCACTAAGGGGACACGCCTCATGGTCATCATTCGAGGCGATCTTTGAGTTTTCCAATGCGATGCCGCTTGGCCTTCCATTGCGTTGCCTAATGCTTCCTCACGTCTTTCACACTTTGACGCATGTCTGCTTCAAGAATCCATGGCGAAGAAGAAAAGCTCTCCTTCTTCCTCCATTCGTCAGAGAATGAGTGACACTAAGTCGATCCTTTCAGCGAGTGCCGTTGCCACTCTGAGGGTTGACTACCATATCTCGAGTGACTTGGCCCATCTCCTTCCTGGCAAGGGCGGAGAGCAAACGTGCCCCTCGAGGGTTTCATTACTATGTATGAGTACAACCTGAAGGGTAGACTTTGCTTCCGCATGGAGCTAGACCCGTATGGGATATTTGAGGTGCTCGACATTCCTATAGCACAGCTTCATCCTTATGTCGTGCGCTACTAGGTATGTCACGAACTCATATGGGATATCACATGGTATCTATGTGTGTCTTCATCGGACTTCACAGTTGTGGGTTTGGCCCACGCTTGGTGAAGGTAATTTTTCATTTTGCCTAGTCTGAGGACTGGATTTCTATATCCCCTCACTCAGACTTCAATTTTCGGGGGACGAACCCCGACTTAGTGAAAAACTAGAAGAATTACTTTTTCTTCCTGGCGGTCCCTCCCAGGAGAGAGATTTTCTGCGAGTGGGGTCCCATGAGCGATTTCTTCTCAAAAAAAATTAGCGAGGAGGAAATAAAATAGGAGAATGATCTAATTAATAACGCCTAGGCAGAGATAGAGACATTCGCTACTCAGGGATTTTACTTGACCTCGAAGCTTTTTGCGGCTATTAGGTGAGAGCATGCAAGTAATGGGGTGGCAGCTACTACCCAAAAGAGGAAACCCGGGGCCCTGGTTATTGGAGAGCCGTTGAGGGAGTCGCCCGACCAGGGTGGCTCGTCGCTGTCGCTGGATTCCTCTTCTAATGAGGACGTGGTCTCCCTAAAGAGGTTGAGGGGACTGGAGGCACTTCTAGCAGGAGGGCCTTGATATTGTCAGCCGCGTCTAGCCATCCCGCTGGGTCTAACCTGATGATGCCTACTATGGCCACTATCGAGGTGCAAGAGCCAGGGCTGGAGCTACGGACGGGAGCCCCCAAGCGATCTCTGATTCTGGCCATCACTTTAACAGAGTACGACGTTCCCCTGGTTGGGCTTCTTTTGGGTGAGGGGTCCGTGTAGAGTTCCTTGTTCAACATCGAGGTGGGACCCTCCACCGACGAATGGCCAGTTGAGTCCTTCGGAGGGGTGACCATGATGGACACCAAAGAGGCAGTGCTTGGCCCGACAGAGCATGTTGAGGTGGTCGATCTGGAGCCTGCTGCTGTGCGCTTGGATGTTCCAGAGGCGGTCAACGCACCAGCCAAAGTGCCACCCGACCTACTCATCTCTAGTCCTAAGGCCACTACTGAGGCTGTTGCGCTCGATGAGAGACTACCGATGGAGCTGCAATCGACAAGATTCTGGCAATCGGGGCAGAGGACACTATCGAGCGGCCAGAGACCCCAGGCATTTCCAATCCTGAAGCCGTGCCAGAGCTGCCTAGCACTACAGAGGTTCCCTTCATTGATGTATGATGTCTTTTGCTCATCAAGCTGGGAATTTATTTGCCAACTTTCTTTATGCAATGCTTCCCACGTGGCTAGGATCCGTGGGTTTCTTATCATTTTTTCTCTTTTGCATATCCTAGATGCGATTCGCTTCATCCATACTGCTCTTTCTCAACGGGACAAGCGCACCCGCTTGGCTTATAAAGAGGGCAAACAGGCGGCCGAGTAGCGTTGGAAGAGCGAGGTTGTCGTCTTGAAGCAAGAGAATGAATGGCTGAGAGGTGAACTTTTGGCAGTTGGGAATTTGATTGTTAGCTTGTAGGATTGGTGTGTCTGAGTTGAGGCTAGCTTGCGAGTCCAGCTCTCTCCAAAGGAGATGGCTCGAGTGTTGGTTGCAAGGTTCTAGGGTGGCATACGTCTATGTCATCTTATTGTCTTTGTCACAGCTCCGGGCGTCTCCGTGGGGATTATCGATACTTGTAACCACGGGATTGAAGATAGCTCGTGCTGGATCAACTTCCCGGATGGGACAGGGCCTTCGAGCTCGTAGGGTCCATAGCGTCTCAGCGCTAGGCCCTGCCCATAGCGTTATCGCTTTCGTGCACATGATCCTTGCCCACCAACCGTCGTCGACTGAGGGTGCTCTCTTATTCTGGGAAGGTCACCGCACGCCTGCCATTTAGACAACCAAAGGTTTTGATGGCTGTTTTGCTGGGAGCTTCCTGAGCCCTCTAGCATGCTAGTTCGACCGCATTCAGGCTATTTGGCATGGAGCCAAGGTTTTGTGGCTACTAAGAGCCATCTGGCGCGGAGCCGAAGTTTAAAGTTTAACCGCAAGTGGGTCACTCAACTCAGGCCTCTCAGTGTAGAGCTAGGGTTCAAAATTCGATTGCATGTGGGCTGCTTGGCATGGAGCCAAGGTTTGGCGCCCGCTAAGGGCCTCTTGGCGTGGAGCCAAGGTTCGGAATTCGACTGCACATGGGTGGCTTGGTGCAGGGCCAAGTTTTGGTGGCTGCTAAGGGCTTTTCGGTGCGGACCAAAGTTCAGAATTTGACAGCTTGTGGGTTGCTCGGCGCAAGACCAAGGTTTATTTTTACAGGTGGACAAACGTCCTCATGACTTAGGGGCAACCTAGGTCATTTATACTTTTTTGGAAATGGCAAGCAAGCACACATTCGTCTGAACTGTCAGACAAGTAGATAATAATAATAATTTTATTAATAGAAATGTGGTACATGTACAAGCATTGAAGTTCATGTATGCACAACTTACCTGGGCGTGTATGTGCCTCACTGGTAGTACTTCTTTAGCTAGGTGGCATTCCAAGTCTAAGAGACCAATTTGTCGTCTTGGGTGCGTAACTTGTATGCTCCGTTCTGTAGGATCGTTGAGACAACGAATCGGCCCTCCTAATTTGGGGAGAGTTTAATCCTGTGGGCAATCTTGCTCGTCACCTCTATACTCTGGAGGACCAGATCTCCAATCTCTAGCGGGCGAGCCTTCACCTGCTTATTGTAATACCGAGTGATGCGTTGTTGGTAGAATGCCGTCCTTAGGCACACCGCGTCGCGAACTTTCGGGAGCAGATCCAGGCACTCTATGAGCCACTGGAAGTTACTAACAGGGTCAAAATATTTGATCTGAAGGCTGGGGCAACCCACTTCGACGGAGACAGTCGCTTCAACCCTATAGCAAAGACTAAATGGCATCTCTTGTGTCGGCTCTCTTATAGTCATTCGGTACGACCAGAGCATAGAAGATAGCTCATCGGCCAAGGAGCCCCCTGCGTCGTTGAGTTTAGTCTTCAATCCGTGTAGCAGCGTCCGGTTAGTCACCTCAACCTAGCTATTAGCTTATGGGTATGCCACGGACGTGTGGACCAGTCTAATGTGCAAGCTCGTACAATATTTAGTGAACTGGTTACTAGTGAATTGGGTTCTATTGTCAATCACTATGACCTCAAAAATCCCATTCCGACAAATTATATTCTGACGAATGAACTCCGTTGCGTTCTATTCAATTATGCATGCAGGGGAGTTGCCTCGACTGACTTGGTAAAATAATTGATGCTGACGATGAGGAACTTTCTCTGTCCAGAGGCTAGGGGCATGGGCTCAAGGATATCGAGGCCCCATTATGCGAACGGCCACAGGGCTTGCAGACTCTGGAGTTCCGTGTGTGGCTGGTGGGTTAGGGACTCGTGGACTCGGCAACTCTCGTACTTTTTTGACCAAGTCCATGGAGTCTCGTTTCATTGTGAGTCAGAAGAGACCTTGCCGCATAATCTTGAATATAAGGTTTTTCCCTCTAACATGTAAGCCACACATACCAAGGTGGATTTCACCCAGTGCGTATTTAGCCTCTTGCAGCGTGAGGCATTTAAGGTACGGAGTCAAATATCCCTGTCGGTACAGCCTTCCGTCGATGATCGTATACCAGCCAACTGTCTTCTTTATCCGCTTGGCCTCTTCAAGATTTTCTGGTAGCGCTCTATCCATCAGGTACTTTCAGTATGGGGTCTTCCAGTTGTTGTCTTCGATTATTTGCAACACCTGACGTTTCGAGTTGTCGATGCTAGGTACGGTCAGAACTTCCCACTTGCTCCTGGTGTATTGCTCCTGAGAGCCCATCACTGCATCCTTGGCCAGCTGGTCGGCCTTCAATTCTCTACTCTCGGGATGTGTTCAATTTTGAACTTTTCAAACTCCTGGGCTTGGGCCTTCGCCTTTGCCTTTGCTAAGTATTTAGCAAGCTACGAGTTTGATACCTCTAAGACTCCCTACATTTGGTTGACCATCAACTCCGAGTCACTACGTATGACCAATGCTCTCACTGAGCATTCCCTAGCCAGCCTGAGTCCTGCAAGGAGAGCCTTGTACTCCACTACGTTGTTGGTGGCTAGGAATCTAAGTATCAGAGAGTACTTGACCTCCGAACCATTTGGGGTTTCGAGCATGACTCCGGCCCTGCTGCATTTTTGCATGGTCTACCAGTCAACGTTGAGGATCCATACAAGGGCACTCGTGGTGCTCGCGTCTTCGATTTGGTCTGGGGTGCCAAGAGTAGGGGTCATCATTTTGACCATGAAGTCCGTGAGGGCTTGGCCCTTGAGGGTTGGTCTCGGTCAAAACTCCATGCCGAACTCACCCAACTCTATGGCCCACTTGACCAATCGTCCAAACATCTTGGACTTTTGCAAGATTGCCTTCAGAGGTTGGTTAATCAGCATGACAATTTGGTGTGCTTGAAAGTAGATGAGGCCAGGATGATTCTCTCAGCATGAGGGTAGTGGGACTCCGTGTCCATTAGCACTTTGCTCACATAATACATATGTTGCTACACATTCCCTTGTTGCTGAATAAGGACCAAATTGAGAGCCATGTCTAACACCACCAAGTAGAGAGATAGGTCCTTGCCTTCCGAATGGAAGGTTAGGAGTGGAGGATTGGAGAGATATGCTTTTAACTCCTAGAATGTCGCCTCACACTTGCCTGTCCATCAAAATCCAGTCGCCTTCGTCTCCCTCAAGGCCTTGAAGAACGGTAGATACTTCTCCGCAAACTTAGCCAAGAATCGTGAGAGAGTGGTGAGCCTCCCTATGTGCTTCTGAACTTCCTTCATGGCCCACGGAGGGCTCATGTCAAGGATGGCTCTAATTTTCTCCAGGTTCACTTCGATACCGCGTTGGGACACTATGAAGCCAAAGACTTTTTCAGATGTCACCCCAAACACACACTTGGTTGGGCTAAGCTTCATCCTATCTGCACAAAGCACCTCGAAGGTTTCTGCCAGGTCACAGACGTGATCGTTAGCTACTTTGCTTTTGACGAACATCTCGTCTACGTATACCTCCACCTTCCCACCAATCTAGGCTTTGAACATCTTGTTCACTAATCGCTGGTAAGTTGCACCAATTTAGGAACCGAGTGAGGTGCACGTGATGGATCAGATCTTCGATTTCCCTTTACAGGGTCCGGCAGTCCTCCATGGTATATCCTAGAGACCAGTAGTAGTGGCAATATTTCTTCTAATCTTCGACCTCTAGATTTTTTGATGCTTTGGACTACTTCAGAAAGTTCTCATCTCGAATTTGTATCAGTATGTTTGAGTGAGTATTGTTCAGGGGAGTCAGGGTCAGGAGCATGTGCTTCCTTCGGACACTCGACTCGAACCTTGTTTGCTTGCAAGGTTCTCCAAAGTGGCCATCATCTTCGTTCCTCTTCTTCCCAACGGCTAATCCTTCCGGCTGCTGGTCCACGTGTTCAGGATGCTTTGCCTCGTTGGCCTCCTCGGCCACAATATAGGCTCGAGTGATGGCCTCAACTTTTAGGAAGGATTGAGAGCGCTGGTACATCAGGTGTTTGAAGAACTCCCCAGCCACAAACGTGGCGATGAAGGAGATCAGCTTCATTTCGTCGAAGAACTGGGGAATTTGGCATGCTTCGGCAGTGAAACAATTGAGGAACCGCTTCAGGCTCTCCTCCGGCTTCTAGCGAAAGCAGACAAGGTGTTGAGACTGCTTCTCTTCCCTCCAATTGGAGGCGAACTGGCACAGGAAGCAATCTACGAGCTCATAAAAGAAGCGAATTGAGTTGGGCCAAAAGCCATGAAACTAGAGCCTAACGTCCCTCTTGAACGTTAGGGGGAAGTACTAGCACATGACGACCTCGCTCACCCCGTGAAAGGATAGCAACGTGCAGAAGTAGTCCTGGTGGTCAATCGGGTTCGTACTCTCATCATACGGATCCAGCGTAGACATTTTGAACTTGAAGCGGAGTGGTTGCGTCTAGATGTTCATGACGAATGGAGATCTCAATAGGTTGAGCGCCTATCGTCCGGGTTCCCGTTGAACACGTACTGTCATATCTTCTCCACTTTCTCCTTTATACGAGGTGAACCTGCTCCTCTTCGCGTTGATAAAATCTCGGAGCTCGGAGTCCTCGTGGGGGTCACGTAGGTCGTGGCAATTGCCCGTATAGAGTGGTCGCATACTGCACGAGTCCTCTCCTTTGGTCGTGGGCCTCCTGTCATTGCGAGAGTTGCAGGGGTTCCGCCGCTCTAGGCTTTCTTCCCACGCATCCTTGCTCGGGAGACTCTGAGATGTCGTCTAGACCCTGCTGCCAAAGGCCACCTCGGCCTCGGCATTGTCAGGCCTGGCTGCTCTTGCTCTGGGGCCCTTGCCCCAAGTTTCTTCTGCTTGGAAGTCGATGTTTGGGGCCCTAGGGGAGAGGCCCCTATCCATTACACTCCAGCTCAAGCGCATGGCACATGAAGCATCTACTTCATGTCGTCCACGTCTACAGTTAGCTTGCGCATGTCGGGCTCGGACTACTCGCCGGCACGGTTACCCACAGAGGGGTCATCACTACGGGCAATAGTGTCCTTTGCCGGTATGCTTGCCTGCGCTCTAATGTTGACCATTTTCGAAGTAAGAGTGTGAACATTGGAACAAGTGGTTAGACTTTTTCGTCGTTCTCATAGACGCCAATGATGCATCCCTAAGTCTAGGTTCTCATGCAGATTATGGAGCCTTCAGATTCCTCGCATGGGTCAGATCATGAACAGGACCGATCTTCGCGTTTCTCAACTTGGCCCTGTGCACCACAGACTATAAACAAGAGGTCAAAAAGCGGCGACAGGTTGTCCCACTGTAAATATTTTGACACTTAAGTCAGAAATCTTTCCCTGAGAACAGAAAGATATACGCGTGGAAATAAACGTGATGAAAATACAAGAATGCTGGGATGAGGGGAGTGAGTTGGACGTTTGAAGGAGGCTTACGCTTTGTGGATTGTACTGTTGGGAGTGGCTCACTACGGTCGCCGCAAGGTGGCAATGGCTCGAGGGAAAAGAGCTGGTTCTTTCTCCTTAAGGCTTTGAACACTAGGTGAAGGATCAAAATCTTGATCTTAGGTCACCACTTAGTCTCTATTGTGGAAATTGCAATTGGATTCCCGTCGAAAAGGTCTCTTGAGTGAAAGTTTTTGGGGGCTCCCTCTCTCTTAGCTAGTGGAGAGGGTACTTGTATACTCCTCCAGGGAGGCTTTGGGAGCTGGCATCTTCAATAAGTGGCTTGTCAGGATTCATCAGCCGCTGTGTGCTTGCGGTGGTCAGCAGTGTCAATTGTCGCCTTGCGGAGAAAAGGCGACCATTGTCGAGTATGGCCAACGCAGGCCTGCTAACTTTGTTTGAATTGGTTGAGTGGCTACTAGGGTAGCGTGCACTGCAACTTGTTAACATTGACCTTATCTCTCATTGGTTGGTACCCTCTGAGTCGATACCTCCTGCGCCGACAACTTGTGGTCGTCTCTGTTGGGGCACGAGCAACACTGATTGGCTACACACCTGGGGCGCCTTGTGGGCCCTGTTTCCGGGTCTCTTGGGACACCGTTGCTGGGCTGGACCCTTCTGATGGTCGGACCCGTCTTCTTTCAGTTGAGTCTCGTTGATTTTGGCACAGATCCGTGCTAAACCCATATA
>JAODPA010157555.1:0-40560 GCA_025585075.1 Nepenthes mirabilis
TTATAGATAATTATTACACTGTAATTTTTTTTATTTATAGCTCGACTGCTAAATATTGAAAAGTCATTTCCCAATAGGCCATTAGCACCCACTATTTTGACATAACTCTTCTAGAGAATAGGAGAGAAATGACCTTAAAAGAAGCTAAACATAAGATTGAAGCTAATAACAAATACATGAGATTAAATACGCAATCAAGAAAGATTATTTTATTTTATTTTATGTTTATATTTTAAAAATAAAAAAACGGGGAACACGTGGTGCATACAAACAGGACGTTATTCCCAAAGCCTTTGCACCATCCGGAATTCCAAAGGGACAAAAATGTAATTTAGAATATCTAACGAACGAAATTACCCTTCCTGTCACCACGACTATCTTCGCTCATAAGTCACATGCAATCCTCTCTGTCTCTCTCTCTGTCTCTACTGCGCTGTCCCCAAATCAACGTTCTCTCCCTCTACTCCCATCTCTCTCCTCTGGACACAGACACGCACACTATCTCTCCGAGTGATGACGAGGCGTTGTTCTCATTGTTCTAGCAACGGCCACAACTCCCGGACGTGTCCGTCGAGGGGCGGCTGTGGCTGCGGGGCCACGTTAGGTGCTGGTGGTGGTGGTACCGGAGGCGGTCCTAGTGGCGGTGTGAAGTTGTTCGGTGTGAGGCTCACTGATGGTTCGTTTATTAAGAAGAGTGCGAGTATGGGAAACCTCTCGCTCTACCATTCGTCATCTTCAGCCGCCGCCTCCCCCAACCCTAGCTCTCCATCCTCCGACCACCTCCGCGACCCCGTTCACCTTCCCGATGGATATCTTTCCGACGATCCGAATCACGCGTCCTGTTCTTCTAATCGCCGAAGTGAGAGAAAAAAAGGTATTTTTAAAATTTGAAGTTAATTTAGATTAAAAATACATTCGTTGTAATCTTATCCTATTTGTTTTGCTTCCCTCGTTTCTTCTTGATCGTTGTTTTTTGTTGGATAGCTTGTTTAAAATACTATTAGATCGTCGGAGATACTCAAACTTGTTTCTGATTTTTTAATTTTGTTATAAAAAAGTCCGATGTAAATATAATGTGTCTACGTCTTTAAAATAAGTGGACATTGTTAATTGTAGCTTATGGTCCCCCAGTTTTTTGCCGAATTAGCTAAATTAGATCGTTGTGTTCTTATCAATGTCTGTTAAAAACTAGAAGTTAAATGAAATTAAGGACTTTTCTTTTCTTTGTTCAGGAGGAGGTGTTGTTGGGGCTCACTGAAATCGTGTATGTGTGCTGTTGAAATTAGTTGATTGGAAGGACCAGAAAGGAAATTGTTTGAGAGTAGTAATTAGCCATTAAGGTCTCTTGATGTTTGAAGGCAATACTTTTATCAATGAAAATATGTGAAACAAATTCTTTTGGTGGAAGGAAAGATTTTGTGGTGATTGTTGAGAATGCTCATTGATTCTGAAGAGAATCGCTTTAGAATATGCCATACTTCATAAAGAAGTTTGTGGTCCTCGTGTCAAAGCTAGATTATGGATAGCCTGCTATCCTTTTTGAATGGAGAAAAGTGTCCCTTTACGCGAAAGGACAGCTGGTTAGAAGATGTAGGTGTCACTAAAGGATGCTTCTGCTGAGTTTGAGGTAATGTTTTCGTGGGGACCGTGTTTCATAAAAGACAAAGGCGGTCTACTAATCTATTTTTTTTTCTACTATACTGTAATCCAACCTGTACCTGATGCTTTTAAACATGCCTATTTTACATTTATTTGTTGATAAAGCATTTATAAGTAATCAATGCAACTTCCTTATATGTTCATTTCTTTATGAATATTTTTTTCATGGTAACCCTGTTGGTGTTTGGAATAGTATATTATAGTTACTTTAATATCAAAGAGGGATTCTTGTCATTGATTTCTTGGCCATGGTAATTGCATAATTTTAAATCGCAATTTCGTACATCTATCATCAGAAAATGAAAACTCTGTCGGTGACAATGCTGCTATGTTGTAATGGTTATGGTGGATATCATGCCCCATATTTAAATATATGGGTAAGTCTGCCTTTGGTTGCTGTTTGTATGCTTTGGAATCATATTTTAAGCTTAAGAATTAGATGGCTTATTTTTTGTAACTTTAAGGTAGCAACTGCTGTGATAGTGCTGGCAGTTGGTGCAAATGTAATCAGCTTGTTGGAAGACAGAAATTTTGAGGTGGTACATCTGAACGTGTAAAGGTGGGACCATGATGGCATCATTGTAGGGCGAATGTTGTTTAAGATATGTGATTATTGGTTGAGAATGGCAGCTCTCTTGGATGTTGATGTAGTTGCGGTCATGGAGTTAGATTTTTGAAGGTGATATTATCTTGGTCCTCATTTCTACACTACTATTTTTGTCAGCAGCGATGCTGCTGTATTATAATGGTTATATTGGACATCATGACCCCATATTTAAATATAAGGGTAATTGTGCCTTTACTCAATGTTTGTATGCTTTAGAATGATATTTTAAGCTTAAGAATGAGATAGCTTATTTTTTTGGCAACTTTAAGGTAGCAACTGCAGTGATAGTGCTAGCATCCAGTGCAAATATATTCAGCTTGTTGGAAGGCAGAATTCTTAAGGTGGTACATCTTAGCGCGTAAAGGTGGAACCATGATGGCAGCATTGTGGGGCAAATGTTGTTCAAGTTGTGTGATTATTGGTTGAGAAATGGCAGCTTTGTTGGATGTCGATGTAGTTGTGGTAATGGAGTTAGATTTTTGAAGGTAATAGTAGTTTGGTCCTCATTTCTACACTACTATTTTTGTCAGCAGTGTTGCTGCTGTATTGTAATGTTTCTGGTGGATGGCATGCCTCATATTTAAATATATTGGCAACTGTGCCTTTGCTCGCTGTCTGTATGCTTTAGAGTCATATTTTAAGCTTAAGAATTAGATGGCTTATTTTTTTGGGAACTTTAAGGTAGCAACTGCAGTGATAGTGCTAGCAGCTGGTGCAAATGTATTCAGCTTGATGGAAGGCAGAAATCTTAAGGTGGCACATCTGAACGTGTAAAGGTGGAACTATGATGGCATCATTGTGGGGCAAATGTTATCTAAGATATGTCCTTATTGGTTGAGAAATGGCAGCTCTCTTGGATGTCAATGTAGTTGTGATCATGGAGTTAGATTTTTGAAGGTAATAGTAGCTGGGTCCTCATTTCTATACTTCTGGCACAATATTCGTGCAAAGTGATGTAAATTGTAACTGTAAAGAGCTTGTTGGATTGAGCATTGACATTGTTTAGGGCGTTGAATTCGTTACTTGGATGCTCTAGGAACATGCTATTTGTTTGCATCCATTAGTTAGTAAAGGATTTGACACATTCAAGTTAATTGATATGGAGCTGTGCAAGTGGCCTGGAAAATTGTCTTATCTGCTGTTTCCTTAGAAGGTGAACATGTGGTAACGGTTGGGTTACATCCTTGCAAATTGTAATTGAAAAAGTGCTTGTTGGATGGAGCAATGACATTGTTTATGGTGTTCCATTCATTTGTTGGATGCTCTACTGGTTAATTGACATGGAATTGTGCAAGTGGCCTGGAAAATTGTGTTGTGTGATGGTTTTTTAAAAGGTAAATCTTGGTTTAATGGGAAGGTCTCCATTTAGACCTGTGATTATGGACCTGCGCACAAAAATAATCTGTTTACAATGTAGGTGTAAGGTTGTGTACCCTTTCTTGACCCCGTGATTGGGAGCTGTGTGTACTGCATTGTTGTAATGTTTTTTGATAAATTGAAATGATGTATAAAAATATTGGTACAGGTCATGGATATATTAGATAATGCGTTTGGTATCAAATATATTGCAAGAAAAATATTTTGAGAATCCTATACTGATAGGCAAATATTGGCTGATATATCGATCAAATATCGAATATATTGGCTAATATTTTAAATATTATATGTTGCCAATGTAACAACATGTCACGATTTTGTTACGGTATTGAAAAATATTGATACCAAGGGGTTTGATATCAATATATATCAGCCAATATTTTCATTTATGATTGAAAGGCTATTTAAAAGTAAGTTGTAGAACATATTCACGCCACGGCTTTTGGAAAATCCAACTCAAACCAGCCCCCAAGTTTACTTTCCAGCTGGAATATCTCCAGGCAACCTGTAAATTTTGTTTTTTCTAGGCTTTTTTAGCGAGTGCTCAGGTTCAATATATCAGGTGTTACTCTGCTATACACTTTATATACATATGGACTGAGATGTAGGTTTCTGATCTGCTTGCGTGTTCATTGACCTATTGGCCAATCCAGAGTAGCTGAGATGGTTATGTAACTATTAGCCAAATTCTGCATTTCACTCAGTCCATTTCTAAATATCATGCTGTTTGACTATGCACCAAGATATGGAAAGTTCAGTTCATTCTTTCTAGGTCACTTCTTACAATGTTTTCTTTCATTATTATGGTACCAACTTCTCTATATTAAATTTCTGAAAATGCCTCTAATCTTTCACATTTTAAGGGAATCTTGGGAAACGTAAAATTAGGTTCCAATTGAATGAGAAGGGGGATAATCTTTGTTGGATGCTGTGAGGAGTTAAACATTTGTACTGTTAGGGCCTGTTTGTTCAAGGTGCTAATGATTGGTCGTAGAAACAGCATCCTCTGCAAGGATGTTGGCAACTATGTTTACTCAATCATACAACTATTGGGCACAGTGATTGGTAAGCTTATGAACCTGTTCCAGTTAACCTTCTTTAAGCTATGTCATTCAAGATGCAAAATGATGAATCTTATAAAACTGCATCTCCTTTTCACTTTGTTTTTGCTTCAACTGATTTTTAGAATTGAATCCCTACCAATACCATGCCAATGCTTATATATGAAAGAGTGATAAAACAGAGTCCTTTCTGGCAAGAATTCTGAGCTGTAAGGGCTAAGAAAATATCTGATGAATTTGCATGCTATAAAGGTTTGGTAATCTCTGTTCTGTTTTCTTTGAGAAGGAAAGCAGTTGCCTAGTCTGATAAATTTTTACTACAATGAGCTGGGAGGGAGTCATAAAATTGCCTGCTATGTAGATCTCCCTGGGCAATTACATATTATCATTATGCTTTTCTTAGTCAATTTATTTGGTGAATATTTTCATAGAATCATTTGAATGAATTTCAGTTATATTAATAATTGTAACTGAAGTTTGACTTGTTTTGTTCGTTTTGCTTTGTAGGTGTACCCTGGACAGAAGAGGAACATAGATTGTTCTTAATTGGTCTTCAGAAGTTGGGTAAGGGAGATTGGAGAGGGATTGCACGCAATTATGTTGTGTCTAGGACCCCTACCCAGGTTGCCAGCCATGCCCAAAAGTATTTTTTACGACAGAGCAATGCCACCCGTAGAAAGAGGCGCTCGAGCCTTTTTGACATGGTTACTGATATGGTTTGTTCTCTTTCCTTATTTGATGCGTGCCCTCAAATGCACTGAGTAAATACACTAAGCCTTCGTCCGTTTACATCGGTGCATATGTCTGCTGTATAAATGGCAACGTTTTTCAGTAGCTAGCAATTTTTGAAGTACAGCATGCCTCTTCTTCCTTCTCCCGCCTCTGCAAATTTGCTAATGTTGTAACCAATGTGCTGATTTTGATCACTACTCATGAACTCTTTTTGTATCATTTGGCCTAGTTTATTACTTGGAAGAGGTAACTTTGTTTATAAATTTTACCTTCTAACAAAAGGGTGTAAATCTTAAGAAAATGTTGGTAAAATTAGGGAAGTAAAAATTCTCAACAATAACATTTTCTTATACCCTGGTTTGAATGGATGCAAGAAGATTAATAAATTCAAGATAGTTGGGTAGATTCTACAGTTTATCTATGCAGGACAATACCTCTAATGCGGGCCTATCGTTGGCAAATGTCAAGGTCATCACAATATCACGACCGAATCACAATTGTCGTGGTTCATGTCGTGGCCTGTATTTAAATCTATCCATTAATTTAAATGACTTTTCTTAAGTTGGTTTTGATTGGTCCCTGTATAATTTAGTAGCCAATTTGTGAATTCTGACTATTATATTCTGATGGTGCATTTTGACTATATCTGTGTTTTTTTTTTTTTGGGTGGGGGGGGGGGGGCGCTTATTGCAATAATGAATATAATATCATGTCTGGTAGTTGAAATCGTTAATGAGTCATGGTTTTCCAAGCAATATATCCCTGCTCTTGCCTCTCCCTAGATAGCATCTACACATTGAGATTGGACACTGCTGCAAGAATGGTTCATTTAGAGTGTTGGATTCACATAACCTGACTAAATTTGTTGTCCTCATTGGAATAATGGTTATAACCTCTTGTGGCAGTTGAAATACTTACTAAGTGTGATTGTCCAATCAATATGTACTTGTTCAACATTGTTTACTGTTGCTACCTTTTTCCAATAACATATACATATTAAGATTGGACAAATTGTCAACGACTTTGAATTAAGAGTTTTACTCTCTTTGTTATGCTCGGTAGGTCACCGATCCGCAGCGAGTGACCGAAGAAAGAACGCTAGCCCTTCTGGCTACAACAGAACCTGACGCTTCAAATCCCCTGCCTTCGTTAAATCTGTCTCTCAGTACGGGGGCTGAACCTATGGAAGCCACCACTTCAGATGAACCAACCATAGAAGAAACCACCACAATGCTTAGTGACTCGCTGCAGGCTGTTCCTGCCTACTTTCCTGCCTATCTGCCCATCCCATATCAATTGTGGCCACAGACCACCGCTCTTGCCGGAGAAGAGAATATTGCAGATGGCCCCCACCATGAGGTCCTGAAGCCCACACCCATCCTCGGAGAAGCTGTCAACGTCAATGAACTCGTGAGCATGTCTCACCTCAACCTCAGAGAGACTGAAAGCGGCCATGCAGTGCCACCCCATCTGTCCCCAGACCTACTCGGAACACCATCAAGACAGTCTGCCTTTCATGCACGTGCTCCTGTCAGTGGGTCCAATTTAAGTGATGGTGCCGGTAGTGCAATCAAAGCCGTTTGACGACAACAGAGAACACTGACCGTTGCAGCATTTTGATGTATAGTTATAATTTTCTGTCAAGGGTATTAGTAGTATTGCCAGGGTCTTTTGGTTTTCTAGCTGACAGACTGGAGATCAATTTTATTTGTTCTGATTCAAACTACCTTCAATAATTGAATGGAGTAAACTGGCTACCAAGAGAACTCTCATCTTGTGTATGAATTGAATCGTCTTTTCAAATTGCAATACTGTACTGCAGCTCATGGGCTAGTGGGGCCCCACGCCTTTCCCCAGGTGACCAAGATAGATTGTTAAGTTCATGAAATAGTCTAATAAGTTAGTCTGAAATATGTGGTGAATTTGTTGTTTTTCTTAATGCTTGGTCCTCAAACTATTGGGATGTTCCTAGAAGGTGAAAATAATTAACATTTTCTATGGGTCACGCTTAATAAACACCTAAGTGAGAAATAAACGCATCTTCGTCTGCAAAATATGACCACCATGGACGTCCAAAATACAAAATCCATTGCACGTCCGACAATCGGTTCGCATTTGCTAGACATTGTAATACTAATAATTTCTGATGTTAATCGCTACAAAACATAGAGTTTGATTGAAGTTGAATTATTCTAACTTTCATCTTTGAATAGCACTATAATTATTCCAACTTGAAAATTATAAATCAAACCACAAAAAGTAATCTTTGAGATGCAAAATCTAAAAGTAGACATACTTAGTATACAATTTTTGCTAAGAGGTATATTTATAACCATCCTAAAACCGGCCCTCTCCGTGTAGAACCCATTAAAATATTTTTTTAGAAAAATCCAACATATAAAAAAGTAAAAATGATTATATATAGGTAAAATATAACACTATTTATCACATAAATCTCATAATTTAAGATTATCATACGTGAAACCACCTTTATTTTTCATCTTTAAACTCAATTTAGCAATTGAAGAGTAGGATCTTTTTCTACTTTATGGTTAGTCTTATACAATATTGTAGTACATGGCTCAACTGACACCTCTTGGCGGCTCACATTGAATTTTCTTAATCACTAGACTCGCGATTGTACAGCTATTAGGGTAAGTAGATGGTTTTTAGTAAAGAAATTTCCTAAAGATAACCTCTTAAATAACACAACGCATCCATCAATGTATCTTTGTAATATAAATTGATAAATTTAACATCATGTCACCTGCAAATACTGCTATAATATCTCCTAACATTGCCCCCTGCGGTCTCAGACGGACGCATACTTAAAAAGAGCAGTGAACAAAGCAATATGAACGAAAATCAACCTCCTCCCAGTAACTACACATGAGAAAATGAATAATAACAAGCTTGTGTGTATCACTACACACTCGTCTTCTGATGGGTATATCAACATACAATCAAAAATTGGCCTTTCCTATCATGGCCAAGCAGAATGGTATGGCCAAAGGCCCCTTCATCTATCAAATCAATTTTTTGCATAAACAGAAGAACAGCTTATGATTCATAACAAAATTAAAATTCACAACAAAAAAGCACCGAAATCAAGCCAGGACAATCTCTATACCTGGAATTCTCAAATAAGACGGCAAGAAAAGTTATGCAATTCCTGCCGAAAAAACAAATAAACAGAGGCGGGCGGGTCGGTAAAAGAGGGATGACATGCACAAGCTACATGGGTACCTGTTTCTACAGAATTCAGATGCACAACAGCTGTACGATATATGCATTGCCCGACGACCTGTCCTGCAACAGCATCGTCCTCGGCAACATAGCTGGCTAAACAACGCACCCACACGGCCCGATGACCAATATCTGAAGTCATTCATTCTCTATGGAAAGTTGCGAGCTGAAGAAGGAAGAAAATATCTTAAGTCATTCACAAGTTTTTTTTTTTTCGAAAAAGAAAAAGACAAACAGAAAAAACTCTTCTGAGAAACATACTCTTCATCCCCCCATCATTTTTGATACCCAAATATAGCTCCAATAGCAGCAACATCAGCAATAGCATGCATAAGTGGAAATATATTTACCAGGCATGGCTAAGTAAGATTCTAATGTCCTTCAGAGATCAATATTTGTTCATGCAATTGATGCCCTGAAATATTAAACAAGAAACATCAAATAAAGAAACTAAAATCAGCTTGTAGAAATCTTGAGAAGGAAGTTGTTCGGCCAAGATCTGAAGCAGCCGTTTGGGGAAAAAAAAAACCAACCAGGCTTTCCAACATCTTACAGCCTCTTGACGTACAGCCCTCTTTGGATCATCAAGAGCCTTTGATACAGCTCGCAGCACCTGCATATTGCAAATTGTAGATCAAATGATAAGAATCCTGTCACTCTGAAAGGACCATAAGCTGACCTAAAAAAAATGTGTTTCTAAAGAAAATGACAGGTAGTTTCTTTCTGTGATTCTTTTTGCGCGATGAGAAGGGTGAAAAATTTTTTTCAGACAACAAAAAAATCTAAACCATGCTAATGTGCTATCCAGCCATAACCAACCATTTGTCTTTTAC
This sequence comes from Nepenthes mirabilis, assembly GCA_025585075.1. Taxonomy (NCBI): domain Eukaryota; kingdom Viridiplantae; phylum Streptophyta; class Magnoliopsida; order Caryophyllales; family Nepenthaceae; genus Nepenthes; species Nepenthes mirabilis. The sequence goes on from JAODPA010157555.1 coordinate 9,516, forward strand.
TTTTCCTCGATAAAACCTCAGGTCTACATTAGATTGTCGTAGATGCAGTACAATGCCTCCAAAAGGCGGATTAAAAACAGGAAGCGCAATGCATGAAAAGAATATGATGAAGCTCCAATAAACATTGTTTTAAATCAGAAAATGTATAACCTGAGTTCTCATGGGATAAATCCTCGTGTGGGCTATCCCTGACATCGCAATGAGACATTGAATAGCGGTTTCTCGAACAAGCTGAATGTGTCAACATACAATATATATCAATAGTATTAGTAAGCATGAACTTCTCTTCTCATAATGCCAGTAAAGTTGAAAAAGCTCATAAATTATAGCAAAACTAGTAAAATTTTATGGTACATAGATAAGCAGGAACGGACAAAATCAGAGAATGAAAAGAGTTTGGGCACTTAATTAGAGCTTTGAATATAAAAACATGGTTTCAAAAAATAACAAAAAAATTTATCATGGTAGGACTGGATACAACTCACTGCTTAAAAGCAACACAAAACCCTATTGCTGAATAGCAGTTCTATCAAACAATCAAATCAAGTAAAAAATTTACGATCAATCAGTAATCACCATCAGTTCATCACATAAATGAAACTCAAAAAAGACAAACTGTAATTGGAAAGATATTCCCCAGGGGTAGTTCCAGGTTTCCAACAGACAGACATGAATGGTGCTAAAGAAAATCTATATGATTGCCTACTCAGAGCAATTCCTATAATTTGAAAAAAAAAAAAATCCTCATGAAGGCATTCTAGCATGAGAAAATGCGAAAGGAATGTGGCCCAAGATATATTCTTGATGAACAACTGCTACAAAGAAAACATTACAACAAAATCAAAATAAAAAGTGGCTGCAGTAACACAATCAAAATCCCTGATGAGATCAAGAAGCATGAACAACGGCTATGATCATTTGCAAGGGAAGCTAAATCAAGTCCTAAAGCAAATCCTCAAGATAAAAATTTAGAATCAGGTAAACTTGGAATTGAAACAAGCTTTGGATACTCATCTCCTACTATAGTTCAACAACCTATCCAATGGAGAAGGAAGACAATAGGGATCCCAAATGGTCTGGATATTCAACTTTCCAAATTACGTGGCGGGACTAGACCAATTTTATGACAAGGAGTTGGCTGAGGAAATTGTGGCGACCTAGATCACATAACTTTAATCATTCAAATCACAACAATGCATTTCTTTTCACTTTCCCGGTCCACAATAATATTTAACTCAAATAATTTAACAAATAATACTCTTTATTTTACAAAACTCGGGTCTAACGAGTACAACATTTAAAACAACTCACAACATTTCAAATAGTCCTACAACTATAGTTACAAACACTCGACTCAAAATAACCAAAATGACATCATAACTCGAGGTCTCCCAAACCACCTAGTGCTACCGTCCCTTGTACAGTAACCTGTACTACTTTAAAAGAATAAGAGACAACAACAAATGAGCCAAATGCCCAACATGTAACACCATAATCTAAAAATACAATAAAATCTAGGTATACAACAAAAATAGCGATAAAATTAAAAGGAACTCGAATAGAATTAACAATATAAAAATCAACATCCCAAGTTCTAAAAGCATATAGCTCCAAGAAGTCACATTGATCAAAGCCAAACTCAATCATCTTAACAAGAATGTGGTAACCCGGACCTATCGACCCCTAGCCAAACAAGACCGTCCACCTCAACAAGTTCAACAAAGACATCGCAGCCCGGCTCCATTAACCTCCTGCCAAACTAAACCATGCCATGTCAACATCTCAACAGGAATGTGGCAACCTGAATCGTCGACCCTTGGTCTAATTGAACCATCCGCTTCAACAAGCTCAACAAGAAGAATTGGATCGTATTTTCCTCCATGACAAACTATGGCCAATGATCCTAATAACTCACCATCACTCCTAGAGTATGGCCCTAATCGACTCACAACTATCCCAAATGATAGGAATATCTATAGTACTAACAAACTCTACATCAATTACTGAGTGGTGCTTGATTGTCTCATAATTACCAACTATGGCAAAACCTTCTATAATCTCGACGATCCCCTATCACTCTCAGAATGACGCTTGATTGCCTTACAACCATCCCCAATGGTAGGACCCACTTTTGAATATCTCAGATATCCTAATCTCAATAACTGACATAAGTTCCATCAAAGAAAATATAACATAAACCTACTTTCGATATTACCAAAATGGTCTCAGTATCGAATGATGGGGACTACACTAGAGTACCTTGGAGCTCATACATTCGAATACTTTAGTATCTTCGTACATCTTTATTTACCTTATCCATGGAATTTAAATTGATATCAACTATGCAAGACCCGACAATGAAAATTTTCAGAATCCCATGTCATCCTTACACATAGTCCAACATCTTACTCTACCAAAGTAGACATCATTAAGAATCATGACAAAAATATGACATGAAATAATATTTATCAATATAAGCCAAAATAAAATAATCGAACGAGGTATAATAAGAAATCGATAAATCAAGGTGCCAAATCTATTATCACAATTTCCAAAATGAGAAATTAAATCTATCCTCTAGTTAATTTATCCAACTTACCCCTCAAAATCTAAACAATTATTATTTATTACATCTATTAGTTAATAATAAAACCTCATTCATCATATTAGGATACCCAAAATATATTATTAAATATTGGGTCACCCGAAATATATTACTCAAAAATTATTTGTCCAGTCTATAATCGAAATAATCACCAAAATATTTTACTTCTACTAAACATATAATCCTCAAGAAATTACTCCAATATCAAGTCACCTGAAATATATCCCTCAGAAATTATTTATACAATATGTATCCCAAATAATCACAAAAATATTTTCTTCCGTTAAATAATTAATTACCATACTCAAACAATATATCAATACACCAAAAATATATTTTCCTCATTTTCATTGGGTCTCAGTGCCACAAAGTAGCGGCTACACTGCAACACAGCCACAGCTTCACAGGTGAACAGTAGCAATCCCAGGAACACAGCAACGCCCATGCTCTGTTTTGCTGTGATCCTTCTTCTCTCACATTCGAGTTATTCTCTAACATTTAATACAAATAACTTATCATCATATTTGATTGCTATACAACTATTAGAATCAAATTTATGCAGCAAATATTATAAATCAACCCTTAATTTCATGAATTTTCCAAATGCCTGTTGTTGCACAACATTAGAATTTCCTTCCTCTTAGGAAAGGATTTGACAAAAATGAATAATCATTCAAAATACTAGAAAGATATTGAATTATTTAATAACAAGAAATTAAGGAATTACTCATAGATTAACATGTACGAATTCATTCCTCCTTTTCTTCTAGGGTCTCCTTCCTCTTTGGGTTTCTTTCTCAAAATTTGTGATACCCATTGAATCTCCAGCCTCTAAAATTTATAGAAAACTAGACTAAGCCGCCAAATATGTGTTTGAAACCTTTTAATTGGTTGATTTTCGTGCTTGATTGTCTAATTTTGATCAAATGGTGATGCCTCCCCTGTTTTTCGACACCCTATTTCTTAGCCATGAGGAACTGATTTTTAGCCACAATTAAGACAACTTTGATCTAAATTTCAGCTGTGATTTTTACCTTAAGAAGGTGAAATCTTAGTTTAGAATTAAGTTAATTTCTCAACTAAGTCTAAATTAGGCTTCGATTCAGAGAATTTTTACACTAGGGTTTATTCTCCCTTCAAGACCCAATTTAACTTAGTTAGTCCTAATTAGAGGATAATTAGGCCTTAGTCATAACTTATAATTATTCCATAACTACACCCAACCGATACATATTAAAAGGCCCAATTTATTTGATCAATTAGCATTTTGATTTAACTCCAATAATTTAGCCCTTTCTGAAATTTCAAATACTATTTTAGAATACTAAATTATCACCAAAAAATTCTTAAATTAATCAATATTTTACTCAAAAAATATTTGTATTCTAATAGGTCCAAAAAATATCTTCAAAATATACTAATTAGTCATCTGAATCCACATACAGATTTATCTTTGTCACAATATATAATGTAATTTCCTCAAGAAAATCCAACCCCTTACAGAAATACCAAAGATGCTTTCACGAATCCAAATGCCAGAGAATAGACAGATACAGCTGATACATAGGGTAATGTGGATAAACAAATTTGCGTTTGACAGGTCTATCTCACAAAAGAGGTGGTCAAATGGTCCCGAATTTGTGAAGGATTATTGAGGTTAGGAGGATGATATTAGGAAAGCAACAAACTCCATCAATTGGGTAGAGTGACAAGTAACAAGTAATATTTGAAGAATTAAAATGACACAAGCCAATCCCAGCCTAACTGAACCATATTTGTCTCCAGCTTTATCTGCAGTGTAGAAAAAGAACTAAGTCCACAGTACAGATGTTCAGACCTCCATTAATCAAAGCCTCTGAGCAAGCTCAATTGGAAGAGCCCTCCCTGATGCAGTGTCTCAAAAGGACAAAACAAACACTAAACTCCAGTATCTATAAATGAAACACCCAAGACCTACTACTGGAAAATAAGCCCACTAAGACTACCCAATTCTTTTACCAGTTAAAAAGAAAAACCCTCCAATTCATTTGACCTCTAAACAACATATAGCCAAGACAAAAACGGGCTCCAGCTTGCCTCTCAACTGCAATGGAACTTCTTTTCCAAGGACACCAGTGCAGACACAATCAGTTTCCAAGATCACCAGAACTGTAACACGATGAACGAAGGATAGAATAAGGAAATGTTAATTTCTATGCATGCACTTTCTGCCAATGTAGCTCATACAAACATCAAAACTACCATAGGATCTCATTATTGTCGTCAGCAGGGGAGGCACATAAGGCTTCCTTGATCAAAATGTAACTAAGAAGTCCACTAAGCATTGATTTACCGCACTGCATAGAGTACTTGTGATCAATGGACTGATAATTCTGAGTAAAGAATGAGCCCAATCTTCACCTAAAGAGTACACACTGGGACAAACTCTCAGAAATGAGGTTAATTGAACTGGATGTGTGTGACATGGTCTGTTGTATTGGATTCAATGAATCACATAACTCCAACATTTTTGATTTCAACTATTTTAAGTTGTCATTCAAAAAGGGACAGGATTTATGTCTTCAATTTCTATAAAAAAAAATGATATATTCAGGCTACCTCTGCCATATATATATATATATATTGCAGTTCTGTGTTCCAGTTTCATGTTGCCTAAGCTGTCATTATGTTGGTCGAACAAGCTAATTCCTGATTTGAGTCATGAATTAAAGGGAATAGCTGCAAAAGCTACTCCCTAGCTCAATGGAATAAGGTCTGAAGAAAATTTTCATGAATCCAAAGGGGTCCAATTGCTCATTTATTTTTTACACACATTCATTATCGCTCAAGCAATGCCCACGCTATATAATTCATTGGTATCATTAAAATGTGTTTGAGGGACCTAAGAGTTGACTCAGTCAAGTCCCATGACAATAGCTTTTGTCAGAACTTTCCGCTCCATGACAATATTCAGCCACCATGGATACCCTCACCTAAAAAATGTATATACAAAATTTTCACTGAAATGCTAAATGGCACTATCATGAAACTCACATCCCTTTTCCATAGGCATTATTTCTGGTTTTAAAGGATGTCTCCTTGAGAAAAATTCCAAACCCCCATTATAAAGGATCTATTTGATGATCAAGAAATGATAGCCCCAAGTATCAGATAGCAGTCACCCGTGTTACACTCAAGATCAGAGTCAATCTGTCGCATCAGTATAATTTCCCACAAAGGGCAATGTTCCAAAAGAGTGTTCCTAACTTCTATCTGTCTGAGATCATGGCATAAGCAGTTCGTAATGTATAAGCCCAAAACCTAATTTGCTTAAATTGATTTTCAAACCCGTGTTACATTCAAGATCAGAGTCAATCTGTCGCATCAGTATAATTTCCCACAAAGGGCAGTGTTCCAAAAGAGTGTTCCTAACTTCTATCTGTCTGAGATCATGGCATAAGCAGTTCGTAATGTATAAGCCCAAAACCTAATTTGCTTAAATTGATTTTCAAACCCGAGAAAACCCTGACTAGTAAAGAGATCCTAAATATGGTACATTAATAACTTAAGCATTGAATAAATTAATATATCATCCGCAAACAAGAAATGCAACACAAACATCTTCCCTTGAACTGCCTTGGTTAAAAAACTAATAAGCACTTACATGACAAGAACATAACATAGTAGTGATAATGAGCCAAAGGCTCTTGTAATGATTGAAAACCCACTATAAACCAACGATTACCATGAAAAATTTAGAAGGAATGCACCACCAGATCAATTCTGCCATTCCACAATGCATTTTTCCCAGCAAACTATGAAATTCAAGACTGCATTTTCAGATGCTTTTAGAAGATTTGGTCTCAGTATGACACCTGAATTGCCAATTCAATACCGTAATCAAGTGCACTCAGTAGCTACTAGCAAGTGAAAGCACACTGACTACTTCTAATTGAGTAGGTTTTTCTCTTTCTTAAATGTTACTATAACATCAAGGGTGATCTGTGTTGCACAAATGCATTCTGTCGAATAGAAAGCAGCTTTCCAAGCACCCTATTGTGCTCCGCGAGCACCTCAGTCTATCATCTCTACATAACAACTCACAAGGTACACTTTTACAGCTCCTTTTGTTATTGGCATTCTGCTTCTTTCCAACGAATGTTACAGTAACATTTAAGAAAGAGAAAAACCTACTCCATTAGTAGACCTCTAACAGCAACCCACTTTTTCCAAGAAAATGCAAACTGTAAACCCATGCTGACCTGGTGCCTCATCTTAATCATACCTTCAAGTCCCTAAGATTTCTTCTCCACCAAATTTGCTTTGTACAGAAGGTCCCTTCATTCTAAGTGTTAAACTGCATCTATCAACTCCAGGCCCAACAAAAAGAAGAATAAACAATCCCTGTAGAAAGAGGAAACCATTTCAGTCTACGCTTCTCCACTCTTTGAAAACTGCATCCAGTCCCCAAGCATTCTAATATTGCTGAACTTGTACCTTCTATCTCCATTAGCCAGTCCATGAAGGATATTGTAGTTTTCGCCAACTTTTTGATCCACAGGACCCTCTAACTGTCTCCCAGAAATCTCGCCTATTAGCTTCATATTCTTCACTTCAGGAATGTCGAATTTTCATCCCATTTCAATACTGTGTAGTACAGGACTTCTTGTGATTTCAAGGCCAAGGTACAGCTTCCTACTCCAGAATTTCTCTCGTAGCCACATCTACAAACACTTCTTTTGTCATTTCCTTACGTAAAGTTATCTTAAAAAGAATCAGCTAACACAAAGCTCGGTGTTCCTCTAATTACAGTTTCACTCAATTTCAAAATCAAATGAACTCCTGAACTTCTAGCCCCATATTCTTAAACATGAAAATCATATTACTGTCCTTCCTAAATAAATTCTTATCAACATGGATACTTCCTCTTGGGCAACCTTCTTGTCGAATATGCATTAAAACAACAAGATTTTACTTGGAATGGATGCATTTGACCATGAAAAGTGATTCCAAAAATAAATAAGAACCAAATCTACACAACATGACAAGCAACTGATATCAATCAAACAGCTCAGAAATAAACAGCAAGTAAAAAATTTGGCGGTATATGAAAGATATAGTACCATCTTGTGGGGATAAGAAATAAGTTGTGTGAGGCAGTTGATTATGAAAAGTGCATTCTCTACAATTATGTCTTGTCCTGCAATAGCAGAATATTGAAGATCTATTTCAAATAATCGTTTCATAGAAAAAAAACAGAAATGCAAGTGGTAATCAAATAAAGCACAACAGCAAAATTATCATGATCTTTGAGCAGTGCAAGAATTTCCATGCACATGCCTTCGTAAGTTTTACAAACATTTCCACGTAGAAAACAAAATGGCAAAATTATTTAAGTATTATGCCAAAAAACAGAATCTTAGGATAATCTTAATCATGGAAACATTTTCTACCATGCATAGATGACGTTGCATACATCTAACTTTCTCCAAGCTTCATGGTATGGGAGCATTATGTACTAGGCTATCCCATTTTGCCCCAACCATAGTGGCAATTCCGTACCTAATTCTAGCAGCAAGAAGAATGTACAATCATAAGTACTTGAAAATTACAGCACTCTGAATCCTTACACACTAGAAACTTGAGGGTTTTCTTCAAATAAAAAGTAACCTCATGAATTATGCAATGAAGTATTTATCTGGAGATTGCTTAATATGGAACCCCCGGAGGGCGGGGGCTGTTCATATTGAATTAAATCCCAAAACAAATGCCACGATCTCATATCACAAAGGATTGCCTTACGATACTCAAAATATACACCAAAAAAACCGAAAAGATGGCACAAACATGATTTTAAAAAATCCAGATTTAGCTTAAGATGATCCCAATTCATTTTCCAACCTTATCAACCACAATTTACAGAAATAGAAAGATTTGGATAAATTCTAAACGATGGCAATGAATGGTGTTAAATAGGAGAAAACTACCTTTGTAACACCCCGGATCCCCAATTGGATTATTTTGATATTAATTGCAATTTTGGGTTAATTAGATGTGTTTTGAAATAATTATGTATTGTGAAATTTTGAAGGATGTTCGGTTTAGCAGCATGGTGCTTAATGCACACCCGAGACATGCTTGAGCGCTGATTCCAAGGAGCAGGCGCTCGAGCTGCGCATGAGGTGCGCTCGAGCACCTGTTTTATTATATAAGAGTGCACGCGCACTGTGCGCATCATTTTTGCGCACAATAGAGGCAGAGAGGAGAGAGAGAGCACGGGAGGAAGAGAAATGAAGCAAAGTTCGGGCACCTCGGAGCATCCTTTTGTAAGATCTGCTTGATATAAGATCGAGGCAAATATTATCTAACCCTATCCTTAGTTTATTTCGGTATCTGATATGTTTTGCGTTCGTTATGAAGGTTTGACTTCGTGCATGCTATTCTTACTTAGCCCACATATTTTTTCTGAGCATGCATGATATATTTACCAGTTGATTGAGGGCTTTGTTCTATTTTTGCTAATATTTGGGGGTTCAGTTATTTCTGAAAACATGGGTAATTATCTGGTACTGCAAATTTCTATATTAGTATGTCCATATAGGAATGAGCGTGAAACTTGCATTAGCCCTTGCATTTTTGCATGCATGCTATCGAAACCCCTGTGGGATCCAATAATATGAGATGGACGAGAGCTGTAGGCCTAAAATATAGCTGGAATCCAATGTTATGAGATGACCGAGAGTTGTAGGCCTAAAATGTAGCCAGGTTGAGAGTTACAGGTTTAAAATATAGTCGGGTAGAGAGCTGATGATATGAGATGGCCAAGAGTTACAGGTTTAAAATATAGCCGGTGGATATGCATATGAGAAATGAACATAATGATATGTTTTATACAATTTGTTATATGGCATCACCCTCCCTCTGATTTTTAAGTATTGTCATATACATATGATGATACTTGTTAAACTTTAGACTCACATTTTCTGTTTTATTCCTTCAAAGTAAAGAGCTTGGACATATTAAGCAGAAGCTGGTTGAAATTTGGCTTGGTATCATATTTTCTGATGAGTATCGTATCTGTTTAGATAAATGCGTTGGTTGTATTTTGGTTCTTTTGGATCAGATTATGTTTTGGTTATTAAGAATCAGCCAAATGTAGGCCTTTGAAATGTAATATTCTGAATTGTTGAATATGTTGTTTATGTAGATAAGTGGTTGTTGTCATTTGGTTACTTCCCTTACAACTGTTTTGGAGCAGGTCATGTTTATGTTATCCGGACGATTATTCGATGAGGTCCTGTGGGAGTTATGTCTGGGTCCTATATATGTTGGTTTGTCATGTTCGAGTTTGGGATTTGTTATTTATCAATTATTTAGATTTTAATTATTTATTGATTTAACATATTTGGTCCGGATTTATGACAACCTATCAATTGCCCTTTATAATATCTGGGGCCAGTAAGTTCTATAACACTTCTTAAGTTGAAGAAAATTCCAAAGTTCTATTATCTCTCCAAATAGTCCCATAATATTGAACGTTGCCTAAACCACCTACCCAACATATATATATATATATATAATCATTAATAACAAAACAATACCTTAAGCTAGCTGCTTGTTTTTCCTTTTTCCTTTTTGAGGGGCAGGGCAGTTACAGTTTGAGAATCCTGACTAATAGATAGAGCTAACAAAAAGCAGAACATCGCAAGAGATAATTATTGAGGCATACATTAATTTATTGCACAAATTATTACACCTGATGTGAGAGCGAATAAGCCATCACAAAAAAGGTCCATTTCAGAAAATGAGAGAAATTTGCAAATTCAATCAGAAACAGGAAAATTATGGGGGAATGATTAATCGCAAAGACTTGTTTGTTATGAGAGGAAAACAAAATGAATAGAAGACAAATGATTCATTAAGCAAAAAGAATAGATGACACGCAAAATAAATGTTAAAGGTGGTTAAATTCTAAAAAGGGATAAAATTTAAGATGACAATCTCTCTTATGAGAAGAACAAAGCCCACTGTAAGAAAAGGGTTAAATAGGGTGATGATGATATGATGATATATTGATTCCTTCCCCTATGGAGAAAATAAATTTGGACATGTGGTGTAGCATACCATTTTATTGATCAGGAAGTGGCACAGGTAAGAAATCTGACTTTGGATAACTCCAACAAAAGCTTGCTAGTTCTAGGATTTGGTGAAGTCCAGTCAGTAACAGCCTGTTTGGAATCATTTAAGTGGGTGGAATTCAATTCTGTTGTCATACAAACTAAAGCGATAGAATTCAATTCACTAATGAACTGAATTCAAAAATTTCTGTAGAAAAACAAATCCAATCCAAATAGGTTGGATTGTAGAGTATGCATTTGTGTTGTAAAGCAAATGATCAAAATTCCCAAATTGCCCGGTCTACTAAGACAGAAAAACCCTAGCATCCCATCCATACACTCAAGAACCTGTCTTCTCTGGACATTTTATTCTGTCTCCTCTGGCAGCAACCTTCTAAATCTGTCTGTCACTCTTAACTGCTAGTCTTGGCTATATTATAGTATATTATTTGATTAGTGGGAGAGATCAACAACAATAGCTAAATATTAGTGTCCCTATAGGGTTTACAAATTAAACTGATGTTGATGGATGTGATTGCTGATGATCATAAGAAACATAATGAGTAATTAAAAACCGATGGTAATGGAGGTAATGACACCAAGCTTGTAAAAACACAACTGACATTCATGTTTTTAATTTAAAATTTGAAATTTTTTTGATTTGCTTCAAGAAATTCCACTAATGGTTTTAAATTTGCACGCTGATTTTTCTAGATTCTGCTTCAAGAAATCCACTAACTAAAGTACAATCAACCAAAATTTTTTTGTATGCTATGTTTCATTGTACCCTTAACTGATGTCAAACTAAATCGATGTTAACAGAGGTGATTGCACCAAGCTTGTAAGAAATTCAACAGAGGTTAGTGTTTTTTAAATTATATTCAAGATGAGGTTCATGCTTTTCAGGACGATTGTTGGCATTACAACATTTTTATCAGGTGTGCGATACTCAATTTTTAGGTAAACACAACATAAAGATACAATTGGAAAATAGTTTGATTCAATTCAATTATTTGAGCATACCAAATAATAAAATTCTAGGAAAAAGAAATAATATACCAGCACAAGAATTAAATCATAAATTATGTGAACTGAAATCTACTAATAAAACAAATGAATTGAATGAATTTGATAAATAATTTGATACCAGATGGAGACTAAATCATCTTTTATATCATTGTGAAGTGACATTGAGTGGACTTCTACACTGAGTTGGATAGGAATTTCAATGGTTCAGGCTAGTTCGATACATGATTAAAATATTCTTTGTTAATAGTTTAACTAAACGACAAAAATGAAGCTGTGGTTAAGGTTTGTTTAGAAAGAGAGAAATGACAATGTTTTTGTTCACAATATTAAGAGCTGTATTTAGCAAAAGTTCATTTTGGCTTATAGTATTCTCCTTTTTCATGGTAGATTAATTTCGATAAAATCACACAGTGCAGTATAGTAGGCCTTCTAATTTTTTAAGAGGTTTATTTAAAAAATTCGCAATTAGAATCAAACTTTACTCTATAATATTTACATGAGATTTCTCTTTCTTATTCTTAAGGAAGTTCCTGAGAACGCATAGTTGATCCATGATTTATCTTTTACTCGGCTAGATCCAATCTTCTGGTCCCTACGGAAAGAAAAAAGAACTTCACATCTTTCATCTCTGGAAGGAGAAATTAAGAAAATCCTATTAATTGCACCTTTCTCTAGCTTTTGAATAAGAATTAAATTTTTAGGTCTCCTTTTTTAATCCCTTTTTTATTTGGCAGTTCAATCATGAAATTTCAATAAATTAGCTTAGTAAAGATTTTAGCGATTCAATATACAAAATTGAATATAAGAAGAAAAAAATCCAATTGTTATCCCACTGAGCTATTGAGGAACTGCAGGAGATTTGATCTCATACAGTTCAATTCCTCATAAGCAGCAACTAGTCCGATACTCCATTTGCTAGCTTTCAATGCAACAAGTTGTTATTTGTAACAAGTACTTCTGTTAATTGGTTAAATGGTCTAATTTTTTTCATGATATGTCTTAGATCAATATTAGTTTGGATATGGCAAAAAAATTCGATTAGATCTACTGTACTTAATGATATTCCTTTTTTGGGTATGCCTAATCCTATATAGTATATGTCTAGATCATATTTGTGGCCGTATACTCTATTCAAGGTGATTCCACCAAAATTATTGATTCCTTTTTTTTATTATTTCATTCAATTCATTCAAAAAGTTCAAGTTTTTTTCCCTTCTTCCAGCACAGTTTTATTCAATTTTCCGCAAACCTAATTTATTGTGAACAGAGGCAATCCCCAGACATAGCATTTGATATGGGCAGGGGCCCACTTGGTACCACCACATTGATAAATTTTTTTTTTTATGGATCAGTGCAGAAATTACAACAGAAGACCTTATTTCAAAATTAAAATGGAATGCCATACCAATTTTATCCATCAGAATTGCAGACAAGACCAGCAAGAGATTATAAACCACATCTTTATTGAGCACGTCCTCACTGAGCACAGATAAAGCATCCAATAGTACACGAACCAGCTGCAAACACAAACAAGTTCAAGCTGCAATTTGAGTGCTTGATCTAATGAGAAACCAGAACATACAATTGATGTCCTCTGTAGACTGAGAATTAAAAATTTTAAAGACTAACCTTCCTGGTTTCACTCAAGACTGCCACAAGAGGAGTATCACAGATAATATGTCCAAAAGCTCGGTAAAGCATAGATCTGCAATAACACACAATAGTAAGCAAAATAAATTCTAATCATTTCACTTACTCGAAATAAAAATACATCCACCTGAATTGTTGGCTGTATACTATGCGTCTCTTCTAACACCAACATAATGAAGGCCATGGGTGAATTTAAGACTACAAATGTAAGAGCAAGATCACGAAATGTGAAAGGAAACATAGGACTCTAAATATTACAATGGAATGGGAAGGATTAATGGATCTGTTCTCTTCTTACATTTCCCCATCTACTACCAATTGTTCTCTAAATTTATTAGGCAGTTGTTAAGCAGCTAATCAAACAACCCTGAAAGAAACTAAAATGAAAAATAAATGAGATAGGGAAATGTAAGAAGAGAACAGATCCATTAATCCTTCCCATTCCACTGTAGTATTTAGAGTCCTATGTTTCCTTTCACATTTCGTGATCTTGCTCTTACATTTGTAGAGAAGAGTCAAACTTTTTATGTCGCAAGTACATCTACTACCAACTGCCTAATAAATTGATTAAAACGTTTCCCATCTATTTCAATGGAGATCAAAAGTCTTATGCCCTGAATTGGAAGTTGCTTTTTCAGATCATATAAACACTTCAACCTCTAGCAGACAGGACCACGCATAATCCCACAAAATTACAGAAATCAAAGCCAATGGAAGGAATAATATGTATTCAAGGAACAAAATGCACAGGAAACAACCAAGGGAAAGAAGGATTCTGCCAAAGTTGCTACATATAAAAAAACTTGAAGCAACTATTTCCTCTTATGTTATAGTAAACATCGAGATGCAATGACTTTAGGGATGTGAATATCTTCCAGCAACACATGCATAATATCTGATACAAAGGAGAAACATTACAAAAGCAAGAAGCAAAATGAGGCCAAGGAGCTACATGCATGTATACCTCACTAGTGATGATTTGGCTTTTGTTATTGAAGATAAAAAAATTGGTGTTAAAGTAGAAAACAAGCGTTGCTTGTACAGTGGCCGCACAGTTGCATGGAACCTTTTATCTAGACAATCATCAGAATCACTCATAAGTATATGAAATGCATCTGCGGCAGATTTCATCAGTGGAAGCAGATTTGCGGCATCCCCCTCATCTAGTGAACTTTGTTTCTGCCATGAGTCTCCAACATCACTGCTTGACAGTAAACACCGCAAGAAAATCATAGTTATGTCTTTAGCCTTCACATGACCCCGCATCAGCAACCCTTTTCCTATCCATGCAAGCCCAGTGATGCATTGGGTTTGCCGTAATGCACTGTCAGTCATATTTAAAGACAACCCACCATTTTCACCAATTCCATAACTCCTTAGAGAAGCATCATCATTGGAACTCCATAAACTCATTCCAAAAATTAACTCCAATGCATCCTCCAGAGTGAAATAGCTGCAATTCTCCTCGTCAACAACCTTATGCTGCATTTTGTTAACCATCGAACCCAGAGCCTGAGATGATGAAACATGACCCCTTAAGAGAGCTGTTATGAATGTCTGTATTGTGGCTCTCGTATCTGGAACAGTTGTTTGGGGACGAAGTGCTATAATTACAGCAGCAAATAATGACAAAACCCATTCATCTCTAGAGTCAAATTTGTTTGAATTTTGGATTAATTGCAATCCTTCAACCTGTGCAGACATAATAGATGACATGGATTTCATCTGCAAGAAATATTCACTCAATGAAATCACTCCAAAAGATTTCTCAACAATTATGTGCTGGTCCTCCTCTGAACAACTTGCAACAGTCAGCTTCATCGCCACCATTGTTGCATTAAGAAGCTCCTGAAAATGAAATCAATATTAGTTGCCAATGCTGAAGCAGATTTTCACCTTATTACTTCATTCAAACCAGAGGAATAATTGGGAAATGAGATCGACAATGTTCGATAGACATCCTCAAGATAGAATAGCTCTATATGTAGAAATCTCATAACTAGAGAAATGAAATTTAAGGTGTACTTCATTATTGAAGCCGAATCTAATGGTAGTAACTTCCTGAATTTGTTCCCAAACATGAACAGCAAAATGAAGTGGAACTCCCTCAAAGCCTCCAATTTCATGTATCCTGGTGCAATCCAAAACGAAATTCAGGTCAAAATGTCTCCATGAGGTAACAGAAAAAGGAAGAATAGAACTACAAAGTCCAAATGAGTAGTACCACAAACAACCGTATACAACCACAAACTGGAATGACAGAAAAGCCTTCTACTCAAACAGTTCACAATTGATGATTACAAACAACTAGTGCAGGAGATGCTCAGATGAATCTCAACATAAGGGAAACATGTAACAGCAATAATGAATCTAATCTCTAAGTACCTCAAGTATCAAAATACTGTGACACAACAGCAATCCATCAAATTGTAGGACCAATTTTCAGTAAATGATATCTTTCAGAACAAAGGCAATTATAATGCTAGGTTAAGCGCAAATAGCTCAAAACAGAACGATTTATTCTGTTTCCAGTGTCAATGCGACATATATGTGAATTAACAGAATAAGAATACCCAACCAATGATCAAAATGCAAAACTCAAGTACCAGCAAATTTAGCATAAAATTTGATATATGATAAAGAAAATGAGGGAAAAGGTATTATAAAGAAGATTCCAACAACAGCAGATAAGAAACAGATTCAGAAGACTAGAACTGATTATAGTTGTGTTCATATATCATAACTATATATAAATATATTGTCAAAACCTCCAGAATCAGAATTGTAAAAACATAACGAAGCATTCGCGTACCGTGGCAGCAACTTATTTGAGTAACAATCAAAAAGCTGAACCAAGTTTCCAGCCAGTTTGAGATCTCCATCAACCTAAAGAAGCAAGGGGAACATTGGGACACGATAAAATCAAGAAATCCAGCAAACCAATAAAGCATATAGTGTGATCAGTTTCAATCCAACTTTCTACACCTTCCTCTGATATTGTCACCCATATGGTAACCATGCAGCAACTTTAACAGAAAACAGAAAGTTAGCAACAAGCGAGTGGGTTAAATAAATGACAATATAAGGAAATTATCTGATCATTTAGAAATGGAATTTTGTGATTTCGTATAGAAGACATCGTGAAGTTGATCAAATAGTAGACAGAGGATGTAATAAGTAGAATAGTATACAAGCAAGTGGGTTAAATAAATGACAACATTAGGAAACTATCTGATCATTTAGGAACAGAATTTTATGATTTCGTATAGAAGACATCATGAAGTTGATCAAATAGTAGACAGCGGATATAATAAGTAGAACAGTATACATACATAAACCCCTGAAAACCAAGCTACTATAGTTTCTTCCATCACTTGAACAATCTTCAGCAAAATAGTATCCCTGGTCATGCTGATGTCAGAAATAGCTTCTAGAATAAGAGAGAAAGGCATGGTACACTCATTCATCGAGATCAATGAAAGGATCTTTTGAACAACAATAGCTTCATAACTTTGCAATTTCTCAGACTCTTGATACAAATCAATAAATGAACCAATTTGAACTAAGGCCTTCAATGCCGATTTCCACAATGATGTTATGTTGAAATTCACAGTGACAATAGATACCAAGGTCATCAAAACATTCTCAAATATGGATTTTGACATAAATATGGAACCTCCAGGGAAAGTAGCCAGAATCTGTAAACCCTTCACTGCAACATCAAATATGTACTCAAAATAAGGAAGCATAAGTAAGATAATTCACATGAACCCTTCACTGCAATAACAAATATAAAAACAAACTACGGATGCACAAGCAAGATAATTCCCTTTTCAAATACAAAAATAATACATATGCCAGTGATTCCACAATACCTTGAAGGGGGGAAGCAATAACTACAAAACTAGGGAAGCATCACGGTTGATGCAAAACATGACTATAGAAATTAAATACAATAGCAATATCAAACTCAACTCAAGGCAGAGCTGACCAATAGGGAAATTCTAATTCATTGAAGATTTTAACACAATCAAATGGAGAGCCACAAGGATGCCAGACTGAATAAATCCCCCGTCAGCAGGGGATTCTTCCACCATCTTTGTCCTAAAGAAGATTCATTTGCATCCTCTTCTCCTGCTCCTACTCAGGATTTCTCTTTCTTAAAATCATAAGAAAAAGATTGAAATGACTCTTCAAACTCCTCCAGACCCTATATGAGCAAAGCCTCTTTGGTTGCTCTTCTAATACAATCAATCCATGGCAGCCCACATCTTGTCAATACCCTTTTCAGATCCAATGTGCCTTATTTAATATCTTTCTACAAAGATATTGCCTTTCGCCTTTTTTGGGTTCTACTATTTAGTTCTTAATCTGTAATACTTTACCCTCTTCCATTCCTTAAGATGCATATCCAAAACCAGTTAGAGGAGTCGTGCAATCAAGCTTTCCAGAGAATGCTTTTACAATCCCAAAATATAGAAACTTATATTTTCCTCATGAAGGACAAAAGAACTATCTAGGAAACAAAGGAAAAAGGGGGGGAAATTTTCAAAAGCCAATAGGCCCACAACTGACCCAAAAACATATAAAAAGCCGCAAACCAACAACTCAAGCCTTCCTCAAGTACCTCTCATAAAAACATTCCAATGCAGACTTCAGTCAATACCCAAAAATGCATTACTGTGCAAGTGCCCAAAGAAATTAAAAAAAATAATGATAGAAAATCTAACAAAGGTTCCAGCAAGCTGTTCCTGTTCTTGCACCCAAGTCCCCACAAAGCTGATGTCACAATGATCAAGAACCAGTAGCTGGCCTCTTACATGCACAGATCAAGTTTTTCAACTATTGCAAACAGTTGTTTTCCATGACAGCAATTTTAAAAATGTTCTTTGACCAGTGACCATGCAGCAACTTATGTAAGGAAGATACTGAGAATGATCCTGATTTCCCTCTGACTGTCGGTAGTAAGGGAGTGAGATTCCACTGTAGGCAGCAAAGACAACAAAGCAAATGCATCACCCTAATGGTTCATTCTAATCAGCCTCAGGCACCAAGTAATTTTGCCGTAATACTCCTGATAATGGTCTAATGTTAAATAGACCAGGAAAAGCATCCATAAAACAATTGTCACCTAAGCATAAATCTTGCAAAACCTGACAGAACTTTCAGAACCAAGGGCAAAAGAGAGGTGCAATTTACCCGCAATATCTGTGTTTTTGTATAAATTTCCATAGGGTACCCATAGGAGAGAAGAACCAAGGGAAAGAATAAATTCCATAAATGGTTGCAACAACTTTCCTCCAATGAGTACCTTTTCCCACCAAAAACCTCCGGTTACACTTTTCAAGAGAGTAGAATTGAAGGATATAAAATCAATGGCACCCAAACCCCCAAGTTTCTACAATCTTTTGATAATCCCCACTTGGCAAGGTGAAATTTAACAGTATCGCCATAGCCACCACATAGGAAATGTCTCATATAAGATTTTCCAAGTCATTGGCAATAGAGTGAAAGTAAAAAAGGAAAACAAGCTGGCATACCATGGATAAGGGTAAGGCACCTTCTGGATAAGTATTACTTTTTCCAACACCTGAGCTTTCAATCAAATTTGTTGATCAGTGGTTCCCAAATGAAAACATCTTCAAATTTTGCACCCAGAGGCAATCCAAGGCAAGATATATGAAACAAGCTCAGATTGCATCTACTATGGACGCTAAGCGCGTTTCAGTAGCAATGTTCGCAACACCAACCATCTTTGACATATCTAAATTCACTTTCAAGCTGAATCGATAATTGTACCCGCATGGACTTGCAATGTTCCCTCTCCAAAGGATTGATGCAGCAGCTGCTTCCTCTCTCTTATTGACTCATCTATCATGCATTGAACTCTCTCTATCTCTATCACTAATTTTTTAATGCAGCTGCTGCTCTCTCTCATGAACTCACCTTTCACACATAAGAGCCACCTCTCTCTCTCTCTCTCTCTCCCTCTCTCTCTCTCTCTTTCTCTCATAGGTCAATGGATGTTAGCTGTTAATCTCAGACAATCCTGAGCCATTATAAGGTGTGCAGGTATCCGTTTTGTTCATTTAGGTTTTCTTTTCTTTGATCCCTGTCTGTTCATGCTCTTGATTGAGATGGCTGTGTCAGAAATCTACATTCCAAGTAGGACACATCAAATGTCATGCTGCATTGGCACAGATACACTGGGCTTAAGTGTCAAGTTGCAGTTCCAGACCCCACTGCAAACACCAAACTGGAGCCAAATTCATAATAGCGTAATTTCTATCTGTAAACTTACATTCCAGGTTGCTACAAAAATAAATTAATAAATAAACCTCATTTCCAGGAATTGGCATCAAGAAAGCTTCTAAGAAATGACATACTTTTATATGAGTTTCAAACAAGCAAATGCAAGATGACAAATGAACATCATAGCACCAAACTCTCTTTTAATAATACAGGCAAAAGCAATTACCTCCTAATAAAATATCTGGATCATGACACTTCTCCTTTGTACTCCTCAGCAAATTAGAGCTGAATACATTTACCAATGAATTAGAAGAGCTGGTAAGCATGCTATACCAAGTGCAATCAACAGAATTACTGTGGGATGTGAGTGCTGTGAGGTCCACAGCCAAATCTCTGCATGCACCTATAATTTGAATGGAGAGATAGAGTGCCCCAAAATTAAGTCTCTGAAAAGATACATCCCTATCAAAACAATCTCCCATTAAACTATTCGGTGGAACCCCAAGCATGTCTAATAGGCAGACAAAGATAGTCTCAAAAACCCTATTGCAGGAAGCAGAAGATGTTTTTGCCAGAATAGAAAGAATGTGCCCAACTGCAACTAGTTTCTGCTTGCTCTGCAGTGGAATATCATTGCAATTTCCAAAACTATGAATTGAATTGACCACCCCATTGATGTCTTCGTCATCAAGAATCAAGTTCAGGAATGCATTGCTTGGTTGTGAGATAACATTTTGCACAAGAACAAGAGCTTCTTTTGTAATTTCATTCTCCTGAAGGCCCATATTATCAGATGAGTCTGAAGCCGATGACAGCACAGGCTCCTCTGGCAAATATTGAATTGCATCTTTCAAGGATTGCCAAATAGCTTCAGCATGTTTACCCATTCTTTGAGGCCCATACTTCATTGCACAATAGCTCAAACACTTCAGTGAATCAACCTGCTTACATGGAGAGTTATTATTCATAAGGCCCAAATTTTGAATGCTGCGCATATGAAAGCACAAAAATTGATACATTAAAAACTAAACTTGGCACTAACCTTTGCTAGGGGTAGAGAAGAGGAAAGCTTCTCAAGAAGCAATGGAATGGCAAATGGCTCAAAGAAAGGTGAAGAGGAAAATGCTAACTGTGAAGGAAACATAAAGAAAAGGAGTTGAATTTTGCCATGGGAATATGAAATTTTGGAGAAACTACAGCAAATTGAAATGCGATTAAAAAAGAATATGAATAACTGACAAGACTCTATAAATCATCAAGAATTTACAGCCTTGTACAGAATCGCCAACTTTTTTAGGCAGAAAACCACCTGCATCTTCAAGAGGTGAACAATTACCTAACCGCAGACAAGAAGGTAACATAGTATTTTCAGAAAATTAAATGAATATTGTTGGCTGTTGAGCAGAACTCTGTCTAAGTTAAGTTCTCACTTAATTTTCATGTGACATAACATTTCTTTACTGAGTCTCAACCCCAAGAACTCATTGCAACATCATCTGTCACAAACTTAACAATGGGTGATAACATATTTCGGACATAATCGCTAAAAAAGAATCATAAAGGACGACCCAGGATGCACATAGATAAGTTGGTGGCAGAAAACCTCATGACAAGAAAGATATTTCGCATCACTTCATGACTAGAAAAGAAATTATAAAATATGATATGGATAATGGATGTCCTTTCCCTCAAAGAAATTGATTTCTAAGATCACTTCAGCGCATCCCTTGGTCTGAGCTAAAAAAGTCCCTTTCAAAAATTAACCAATGATTCCAAGGATTCAATTATAGGAAGACAAAATAACTTCAGTAAACCAAGCACCTGTAAGCCACAAGAAGATTGCTGCACACACACAATCATTTACCATGATTGTGAAATTCAGAATCAACTGCACAAAACAAAACTACAGCAGCATATTATGAAAACAATAGAAACACAATGCATTCAACAATTGAAAGTAGCCCACAGAAAAATCAAATGCATTGTATCAAGAAGAATATAAATTGCTAATTTTCAATGAAAGCACAGAATAAATACATACCATTAGGGCCCTTGATAGGTCGTCTCTGCTAACATCTATATCTTCAATTTTAGGCTGAAAAGATAGTGTTAATCACATGAAATGCATCAATAATTAGAAAAATGAGAATAGGAATGCTAATACATACAAGCTGATAAGAATAAACAGAAAATTATATCTGATCAACAGCTTTTTCATAAAAACATTATCTTATAGAAAAAAATACTCACTTGCCAAGTCCCAGGAGTATAAAATTAAAACCAAATTGGCTAATTCGTTGTGGAAGAAAAATGCTATATTTAAAAATAACATTAAATTTGGGGAAAAAAATCAGCAATGTTCATTGCCAGGAAACAATAGTTGTTTTTCACTGAAATCATTGTAAAGGTATGCATGAAAGGAACCAACTGCAAAAACTATGTTACCACATTGACAAAGGAAATTAGTGTGGCAAAGTCTGCACCAGCCTGCTTCTGAGACACAAGACTGGGACTGCTATTTCTTTTATGAAGCTTTACGCTCCACCTCTACCCCAATTAAAAGGGCAAAAAGGAACTCCTAACCTTCTCGGTCATTTTCTTCAAAATGAACTTGCAGAGGATCTTCATCCACTTAAAAACCTACCCAGAACCAATCTATTCTTGAATTCCTCTATGTTTAAATCTTTGTATAATTCAAGATATCCCTTTCTATATGCCATCTTCCTGAATTTGAATAACCTTCTGATCTGAAAATTGTGCCAAAGTGCTTTCATCATTTCCATGTTTATTCTTATTTTGGAAGTTGCACCTAGACCCTTGGTCTACCAAGTTCAAAGCTAACAACCAGGCCACCTTGGATTCTGCCTCCGTTATTTTTTATTCTTCTCCCCTATTGGACTTCTTGTTGCATCAAACACAAGTCCATATACAATTTTGGTAGAAAGATGTAGAATAATGCACTCAAATTGCTTCTAATAGAAGTCCCTGAGCTACCCAAGCTACTGCCCATGGTAACTTCATAGTGGTCATGTAGCCCCTTTGATATGCTTCCATGTGCACATCATTTACAATTAAAACAAAGAATTTACAACAGTTCAAGTAGGTACTCATGTCCTCAGCGAGCCACCAGACCGAAACTCCAACGTTCCAACGCCTACAAGATTATGGTCAATTTCTTCCTATTATGGACTTGCAATGGAGAAAAGCACAAGTTCCCAGAAGAACAATTAAATTTGGAAATCCTTATTCTGAACTCCAATAAATATATACATGAGCCAGCCAAAGCAAGCAAGACATTATTGAATGCTGTCTGACAAGCAGAGAGAGCCAACCACGATCACTATTATAACTCTCTTCTCCCGTCCAACCCCCAAACACTTTCCCCAAAAAAGTTTGACAGAATAAGGTGCATTCAAGGAGACTGGAACTCCATGAGAAGAGAAGTAGATTAAAAGCTGACTTGTACACCTTATGTCTCTATTGTGGTTTATCTCTACCATTTGGGAAACAGTCTGCCTGCATTTGAAATCAAGGAAACAAGGTGAACAAAGATTCATTTTAACTCAAACATTAATCCCTACAGGATGTAGGTTATATGCACCTAGTCCTGAAACTCCTTCCTTTAGAGACTGATACCTCATCACCACCAAAAAGCCAACACTCTTCCTCCATGGATTCTAGGAGAGGCAAATAACAAGATTACCAACCATAAAAGCACCTATTGAAGGTCATAGTGGGCTAGTCCTTTGTCCTTGCATCATCAAAATAGCTTCTATTAACAGTTGGAAGCAGTTCAAACACGCCTCACACACACACACACACACACACATAAATAGCTTTACATGCATTGATAAACAGGGACATCTTGATCTATCCAGATACAAAATACCTGGAAAAAAGCTATATGGTTAATGTTTTTCACCATCAAAGAAACGTGCAATAATAATTGGCTCTAATCACACCTTTTTGGCTCTATTGCTTGTTAATTTTTCAATGGCTTGTGCAGTTATGATCACAGTTATTTCAAGTCCTCGCTTTATGCTAAGAAAACAATTTAGTCTGTCTGACACATGAACACATCCGTGTGCCTAATATTCATGCCTAAGTAACAAGGTCATGATGCCAATCCTCCATTGTTCCTTACTTATCTGACTTGCTCCAAAAGAAAATATTCCAAACCTCTACTTGAATCTTTTAGGACTTCCATCAAACTTGGCTAATGTATTTCACGTAGCAGTACCATGGTTCACAGGTCCCCCTTTCTCCTCATTTTTTTAGAGGGGAGATGGTCATATTGCTTTATCCTTGGTCCGGTTTTCTTCACTTGTTTTTTTTGGGAGGTTGGGGAAGTGAGGGCATACAAGAATACTTCCTCACCATGTGAATTTTTATCTCCAAAATGAGTATAAACCTGGTATAAAGCATTTTCTGAGTAAACTAATATCTAAAAGGAAAGGAACTACTCAGATACAAATAAAAATAAAAAGGAAAAGGATATGTGCAGGATCGATTAAACTTACATGAGTATAATGAATAGGAAAATAACGCCCCAGAATGTCAAAGAGATCCTCAGCAATGCTCGCTATAGGACCTGCAGGATCAGGAAAAAGTCCTGCCAAAACTTCCACAATACGAAAAGTAAGCATCAAGCATTGAGGATCCTTTTCTCCATCAATAGCTTCACAGACTCCATAAACAAGGTGATCATCCTAAAGCACAAGTATAAGCAGATTAATATGCAAGTTATATATCAAAAGGTGGGAAATGCTGCATCAATAACCACATTAATCTAATAATAACTGTAAGAATTTTAAGCATTCATCAAAAATCAAATTGTCTAATGCAGAACGCATGCAATATTGCAATTCTAAGCAAGTCTCACTTCCAACTCTAAGAACATCCTCTCCAAGGCTGAAGAATCAACCGCAAGAAACACTTTAAAGCTAACTCAATCCAAGAACCATACCCAGCATTTTATGAACTAAGAATTAATAGCATAAACTATATACATATAACCGACAAGGTCTAGAAAGAGTTGAACATCACATCCACAGCCCTCAAATTGTAAATTATTCTTGCAGAAGCTACAATTTTTGTGCGGCTTTTTAGGCAAGTGGAGTTCTTGGCAGAGACACTTGACAGAGATCATTGTTAAATTTCCAAAAAAAAAAAAAGAAACAGAAAGTGTGACCACTCAAGTCTAGAAATTGAAGGAACTAGCCCAAAACATGGGTTTGCAGAAGTTAAAAAAAAAAAAAAAACGAACTAACAATTTCTACAGCTTCTAGGAAAGGGAAAAAGGACAGATGAGCCAGTCTTAAATTGATCTCAACAAAAGAAGTAAATGACATACCAGTGCAACAGCTTCTTCAGGGAAGCAGTCCAAAAGGCATTGGAGAAGTTCAAAGCACAGCTTCCAGGGTGACATTACACATAAGACAGTCAATATCTATCTTCCAATATTAAATGGAAACATGACAATAACAAGAAAAAACTAAAGTTCGCAGAAATTTTTTCTAACTGCAGCATTGGAGTATTATGGCAGTACCATTCTGTCATGCTGTCCTAGAGACTGCACCACTAGGTTCTGTAGATAAGACTTTGCCAGTGCTCTTGCATCATTTCCAGTGACCATGCCCACATTACTTTTCCTCTTCACAAGGGCCAAACAACCAACAAGTGCACCTCGTAGTGCTCTCCAATCTGACTGAAGTAAATACAGTATATCATCTATCTTAATAGGACAACTAAAAGTAAGATGAATAAACCAATGTAATTCCATCATATGGCCAGTTCAACCAATCTGATCTAAATGCACAAGTTTTCATAATATGTAGATCATTATTGACTTATCAAGTACGAATTACAAATAAAAACAATTTACACTAAGATAGTCCAACCCTAAGACCCATCAAGTTAATGCAAATAAAGTAACATTGACCACAGCTAAAATAGCAAAAATCATAAGTACATAATTTTTTTTATACAGAGAAGATAAAAGGAAAATGCAGCAAAAGAAATCAAAACTAGGAAAATGGCAGTCAACAGGACAGTAACAAAACAAAATGCAACAAAAAAAAATTAAAATTGTAGTCAATTGGCAAGGATATGATGCAGGAAGATTGTTTTGCTTTGTATAAAGTCCAAACCTCAAAACACTTGACAGGGGATGTGCTTTACAAAGTGGTTAAACATCTTTTTGCTTGAAAACAAATACAGAGATATACATTATTTCTCTCCCTAGAGAGAAAAATTCAAGTCAGAATAGTAGAACCTGACCAGTCTACCGATGAAGAAACCAACTAAGCTGTGGATAGTAGCATTATCAAGTGGCTTTGATGAAAGGCATGCAATCACTTCCGAGAGGAAGAGAACACCTGAAAAAGCACCAGGAACTTTTCAAATATGTATGCTGAGCATTAAAAAACTAAACTAAGTAAACAGTAGCACTAGCAATACCATGCAAGAGTTTAACAAGCACAGAATGTATACGAAATGAATCAAATATTAAGACAATCAATACACCATAACCGAAAATCATCCCTTCAAGCTTAGACAGGCATTGATTATAGTCCATTAATAGGGGTAAGTTCATTGCTCCATTTCAAAGTTGTATCTAGCCCTGGCACGTATTTCACAATATCACCAATGATATTAGCTCATTTCTTTTCTCCAATACAAAAACTCATTGAGGTCACCTATGAGAGAATTGTATTATACAATTTTAGCATGTAGAAAATCATAAAAAACCTTATGTACAAGTCAAACAATTACAAAAGTAAATATTAGACATGGAATTAGCAGGCATGGTAGAAAAAATTCTTTCGAAAAAGAGACAAACCAGAGATGACAAAGGAAAAGTATTTTTTATAAAGAGAATGAGGTGATTACGGTCACAACTAGATGAATGACCGGTAGGAGTTACGTAACAATAAAAAGTGCTTAACTTGGATGGATCACATGCCCTTTGCCGCAACAAGTTTTAGAATCCTTTAAAATCTTAAAAAACCTTCTACAAAACAGCAACACATCACATGATGCATATGGCACCCGGCTTCATTCCATGCTAATAAGTGCAAATGATGGAATACATAAGAAAATGTTATAATAAGGCACAGAACGAAAGCATGTTATGTCTTTAGAAGTGGAAATCAATAAATAGAAGATGGTGACATAACATAATGAGCGAGCAAGATATTTTGCATAAATTAGAGGTACCAGTTTGTTTTTTTGTCTTGTGACAAGAAAAATTGGATCATGTTTAAGGATTCTGCATTCTGAGAGTCAATATTGAACTATTCAAAGCTATACAACAGTCCAGCATCCTGAGTTGGCATAGAGCTTTATCAGATCATTATTTGACCCCTATGAATTAAGACACATAAAAGCACCAACCTACCATAGCAAGCAGGCTGCCCGTACAATACTTTTGAATTTGCATTGTGAAGCCATGATGAAGACAAGTCTGGAGCATGAGCACCTCACTGTACCTTATTTGCATCATTATTGGTCAATTCTCCTCATAATTGGCTATGAAGTGTCATCTAATGCAAAATCTTTTAGATGGATGATATCAAAAAAACCATGTTTGGAGCATTTGATTTTTTATCACAAGTTAAGTTTGCAGCAGTATATCCCCCACGCAATATATGTAAATTTGGTTTCAAATGGTTCAAGAGCTTATCAAAAATATTGTCAACAATGTTGCGTCAGATAAAGATTCAGGAAGATATGATGATCTCAAGCACGACCGTTTTTCCAGGGTATAAACCATAGACTTCATAACATGGTTATGCAATTCTTTCACAAACAGTTAAAAAGATTCATAACCACAGCCCAACAATGATTAACTATTGGTCTTTTTCGGAAAAAAAAGACCCCGTACCCTTTGAACCATCCTTAGAGGGGCCTCAGCATATAGTTACATCTGGCTTTATATTGACCTATTTTTGGGTGGGCAAAAGAAAAAAAATCTCCATAAAACACTTAAGTTGGCACATTTACAATGAGACTTCACAAATGATAAATTTAATCTTTTTGCCAGTCCCAAAAATTATTGGATGATATAGCACACGCACAATGAACTAAGGGCTGAGCTGCTAATTCTTCCAAAACTCTTACACATGCAAGATACATTAGTGTTACTCTGATTTCTTGTTTAGCAATTTTTTTGGGAAAGGCAACGAAGTATTTTATTTGGAAGCAACTGGAAAAAGTAGAAACAGATCTGGCTTCCCAAGATTAGATTATTGAGATTTCTTCACTGGCATGTTGATAGTCAGAACTCTCTTTCATATTTGACAAAACATAAAATTATACTTTCGATGGAGCTTTTGATCCCCAAAACTGTCGCAAAAAGGGCCTTTCCATCCATCTCCTGAACAGCCTTATAAAAAGTTTTGGCAGAGGACGCACCTACCTCTTATCACATCCTTCTCCATAGAGGAGAATACTATCTAGCATCCTGAACAAAACCAAACAGCCTTTGATTTTTCTATCATTAAGATTGATTCTAACCACCATTCCCTGTGATGCTCTCCATGTATCCTAACAAGCCATCCATTTGCCAGTTCAGTCATCGCTGGGAAATGGAACTCAATGGTGAAGTTTATCCTACACTAACTACATTCTTCACAATATTGTGCTTAATGAACCTTCTGTTCAAATATGCCCTTCAACACTCCAGCCCCATAATCAGTGACTCTAGAAGATTTACCTAACAAAGCTTTGATTCATAGTGGCAATAAACTCATCTTTGAGTGACAGATTTCTCCCAAACATTCAATTTGTTTGTTGCCACTTTGGTAGGATATCAGAAGAAGAATGTTTGAATCCTTTCCAGCTGGGCTGCTATACTTGCCACAATTTTTATTTTGGGGAGGGGGAAGTTTAACTGGGGCATTTTCCTATGTTCTATTCATGTTGCATCCTGCCCCTTTTCTCACATTTTTCCCTAACAAGGTCCCGTACGAATTAGCCCATGAAACATGCCCTCAAAGGAAGCAATTCTGTATGGCATCAAAAATAATTTACCAGAGCCTCCTTATTCTGCAACTTGCCCGCCAAAACAACAAAACTTCACATGTCAATTTTTAAATCAGAAACTGCCTCAAAGCTGAGAAAAACACACTTTAGGTAACCAAGTTGATCATCTTTAACATCAGTCCAAACAACAACCAAGTTGATCATCTTTAACGTCAGTCCAAACAACAATCAGCAGAACCAAAACAATGCATCAGTGAATCAACATCAGCATACCACTGATTCAACAGGATGGTGATTCCTAGGTTCATAACATGTTTTCATTTTCCAAATAGACTTGTCATATGACCACTAAAACTAACAAAAAGGTTAGGGATAATGCTTCCCTTTAGGCCCCCCACCCCACCAAAATAAAGAAATGTTCACCCGACAGCAAGATGTAGCTCCATCTCAACTGAAGCTACATGAAGAAAAATAAATAAAGTGCGCGAAGAATTTCTCAACTTAATTTAATCCCAATCATAATCTTAATTACGCATCCCTTCCTTCATGATCATTCCAAATTTTAATAGCAAAATAATTTCAGAGACCAAATCACCACTGAGATACTCACCACCTCAAACTCTCAGCCGAACAGAACTGATCTCTTACACTTTATCAACTAAGACATTCTAAAAGCTGCTTCATTTCGTTATCTCACATGATACCTTCTAAAGGTTAGTCACTTATGAATAGGATAAAAGGTTCAAAATTTTATTCTTAAACAAAGATCCCTGAGACCGGTTTGATTAAGATACATTTTCTCTCCCATTTCGGACTTACAGTGTCTATTGAACCAGATATATATATGGAACTAAGTGAGAGGCAGTTCTATATGTAAATACCTAAGAGATGCAACGGAAGAGATGAAGATGTTACAATGGAGGAATTATCATGAAGGAAGGACGAGATTTGTAAGTAAGGGTAGCTCAAATAAGAAGCAAAATAGGAAAATCTCAGGTAGTTAGGCCTATGAGGCGAAAACCGTCCACTAAGGCAATGAGAGGGGATGAATTCCAGAAGCTCTGTACAACTGGGTTTAGAGGAAGGCCAAACTAAAAGCTTGAAGGAAGCCATTAAGCATGATCTTGTATATTTAGGTCTGATGCAAAAAAAAAAAAAGAAAAAAAAAAAGAACTATGATAAAGTTGAATGGAGGTGTAGAATCCATGTAGCAACTATGATAAAGTTGAATGGAGGTGTAGAATCCATGTAGCAACGGATCTACTGGAAAAAGGCTCAGTTTGACTTGGTTTTATTTGAAAACAGTGATCCCCCTCTTGTTTTTGGGGGGTGGAGGGGGCGGAGGCGGCATCAGTAATAATGCAATATGGATCCACAGAAAAACAAGTCTAGGACCCAAAATCACATATCCTTTTAAAACTTTTGAAATACTCAATTGCACAAAGATACCCTTTGTGATATATAATAATAACTAAACATTCAAATTAACTGAATACTTGGACTTGGTACTTACAAGAAAGGGGGCTAGGTAACGGAAAAAAATTGTAACTTCGACTTAAAACAGATCACCCAAACAAGAACACAGTGAATTTTGGTAGAAAATATCAAACATATTCTGAACTTCATAGCAGATATCACTTTCTATTTAAACTTCAGTTTGGATCAGTTTCATAGGTAAGTGATTTATTAGGCCTCAATTTTACATTATCTGAGATAAAAATTGGATTAAATTGGACCCTATTATATTGGTTCAGAATAAAACTGATCCAAATTGAAATACCTGACAAAAATGATCAGAATATGAATTTACAGACAAAAATGATCCTTTCTACGAAGTTCAGAATAAGTGGGATGTTTGTCTCCATTAATTTTGTCGTAGTAGGAAAAGAGATCGATACCTCTAGCACGCAAGATATTATCGGTGGTGGTCAAGTACATTTCCATTTCTCTCACCTAAATTTCACGACATGAGACGAAAGAAGAAGGGAATGTCGCAGCTAAAATAAAGTAATCAAAACAATAGAATAATTTGAAGATGATGATCCAAATAAATAAACAAAGGGTTTTACCAATTGTTCAATAGTTATCGTATCATTCTTCAAGAGAGAGGCTACAACATCAACACTTGCAGACTGTGAAGTGAGAGTAAAAATTTTAATACATGGGGTTCTCCGAAATAAGAAGAGAAAATTGCATAAAGGGAAAGGAGATAAGACCTGCTGAGTTTGAGAGCAAGCCGAATCGACAAACAACTCAATGTGTTTAATCAACTGACTCGGTTGTGATGCCATTGATTTGGAGCGGGGCACTGGCGCGGGCGAAATTGGGAGACAGGGTTTTAAGGCTTCTCTACGGGAAGGAGAGAGAGAGAGAGAGAGAGAGAAACAGGGTTTTTGAGCATCAAAACCATTCTTGCAACCAAACCCCC
>JAODPA010157566.1:0-14476 GCA_025585075.1 Nepenthes mirabilis
AGTTATTATAATTTTTTAAAAAAATTTTAATAATCTTTTTTCAGACAGATTTTTATATTGACTAGTACATGTTCCCAACAAAATAGTTAGTTTCGTTTCTCATACAAAATGATGGGTTTAGTATAAATATGGGCCAGTAAGAATGAGACCCGACTGGTAGGAAAGCCCAGCTAGGCGTCGGGGGCCAAGAGGCTTCGAACGAAACTCAATACCACAAGATAGAACTTGGGCCGGATAGGCCACATCGAGGCCCACTAGACATCACTTGATAAGCGCCTAATCACAATCCGTTTGTCCTTCCTCTAAGGTGGTTACTGACTGACAATCTAGAAAACGTCAACTCAGGAAATGTCAGTTAATGGCGAATAAAGTCAACTTTGGCAAGTCGTGGTACTCGCCGCCTTACAGCGGTTTAGCCAATCCAAGAAAATGGCGTCCAGGCTCGTGCTGGCAATGCTCGACAACGGTTTCCGCACCACCACAGACAACAACTGGCACCGCTGGCCACTACTGCTCAGTGGCCAGCAGACCCAAGCAAGACACCTATCACAGGTTCCTGTGCCCAAAGTTTCTTCCACGAAGCTTACAAATACCTTCTCTTACACTAAAGAAAAAAAAGGAGAGAGGAGGAGGGGAATCATCCAAGAGCATTCAAGGCATCTTAGAGTTATTTTAGGATAAGCTTAAAACCCAAATGCGAGTAGATAGAAGCACCTCCCTTCCCTCCGAAACCGCCGCCCTAGTTTGGCAATCTTAGTGAGCCATTCTCCGAAGTGTACAAAAGGAGCCAAAACTTCCTCTAACCCTCTCCCCCACCTCTTGCATATAAACATTCATGCATTTCACATCACGCTTACCTTCACGCTCTTATCTTTCCATTTTTTAAAAAAGATTTCTGATTTAAGTGTTGAAAGATATATAGTGAGAACATTCCCCGCCTCCCTTTGACTTACTGTTTGTAATTTGTGGTGCACAGGTCCTAAATTGAAAGACGCGGAGATTGGACTCTCTTGAACCCGACCCAACACGAGGAATCTGAAGGCTCTCTAATTTGAACGGAAACTTGGACCTAGAAACACATCATTGGTGCCATCTGTGGGAATGACAATAAAGTCTAACCACTTGTCACCACATCCACTCTTAAAATTGAAAAATTGTTAACACCAGAGTGTAAGCTAGCACGCCAACAAGTGACACAACCACCCATGGTGACCACCCCACTGTGGGTAGTCATGCCGGCAAACAACCCGAGCCTAACGTCCGCAAGCAGGCCAATGACGTGGGCAACATGAAGTAGATGCTTCAAATACTATGCGCTTAGACTGGAGCGCAACAGACGGGAGCTCCTCCCACGGGCCCCCAAACTTCAACCTCTAGACAAGGGGACCATAGGCTGAGGCTCTTCGTAGCAAGAACAATAAGGCTTGATGACGCCGGGGCCTAGGCAGCCTCAGGCGGCAGGGCTCAAACATCAATGCGGAGCCTCCTGGGCAGAGAAGCACCGGAGGAAGGCCAGCAATAATGGAATCCCCGTAACTCCCACAGCGATTGGAGACCCGCAACTAAAGGGAAGGGCTCAAGCAGTACACGGTTGCCCCATGCAGCGGCTACCATGACCTGCACAGTCCCCTGGAGAACTCTGAGCTCAGAAACTTCATCAACACTAAGAGGAGCGGATCCTCATATCAGATGAAGGAAAAAGTGAAAAAATATGGCAGCATGCGTTCAAGGGGAGGCTAGCCGACAAACGCTCGACTTGAGGAGGTTGCTGTTCACTATGGAAATCAGGACGCAGTCGCTACCCCTCAAGATGAAAATTCCAGTAATGGATGCATACAATGAAAGTACGGATCTGATGGATTACCTGGACTACTTCTGGATGCTTCTGACTTTCCACAAGGTGAGTGAGGCTACCATATGCCAGTGCTTTCCCCTGGTACTCAAGGGAGACGCCAGACTTTGGTTTCACAGTCTCCAACAAAACTCCATCCGATCATTCGATGAGCTCATTGACTATTTTCTGTACTAGTTCGCCTCCAACCAGAGGCAGGAGAAGTAGCCCTGGCACCTTGTTCTCCTCCTCAAAAAACTTAAAGAGAGTCTGAAGCGGTTCTGCAACCGCTTCACCGTGGAGGCCTGCTGAATTCGACAACTCTCTGACGAGATAAAACCGAGTGCTTTCATCACCATGTTGGCGGCTAGGGAGTTCTTCAAGCGACTGGTGCATCAACACTCCCAGACCTTTCAGGAAGCAAATGTCATCACTTGGGCCTACATGACGGCCAAGGAAGCCAATGAAGCAAAGTATCCCGAACGCGTGGATCGGCAACATGAAAGTTTGGCTGTGGAGAAGAAGAGAAAAGGAGACGATGGTTGCCACCGAGAACCTCAAAAACAGTCGCGGACCTGAAGGGAGTACAGGCCCTTGACTTTGATGCCCTTGAACAACAACCGCTCGAACATTTTGATACAGATCCGGAATGAGAAGTTCCTGAAGTGTCCCAAGGTACCGAAGAACCCAGAGACCAAAGACCATACCAAGTATTGTCATTTCCACAAGTCTTTGGGACACACTATGGAAGACTGTCGAACCCTAGAGAAGGAGACCGAAGACTTGATTCATCGATGACACCTCACATGGTTCTTATAAAGCCCGAGGCAAGCAACCGGGGTAGTAAGCGACGAAGCCAAGGAGCAACAGAGGAACCGTGTAGCCACTAGCGTCATCAACGTGATTTCAAGCAGGCCGACCATGAGTGGCGCCTAAGATCGCCTTGAGGCCACATTGAGCAACAAGAGATCGAGGGTAGGGGTTATGACTGATGTCATTAGTTTTAACAACGACGATATGACGCATGTAACATCTCCCATTCTGATTCTCGTTTTGTATCTATCATCGTTTCAGATGGTACGTTAGACTACCAACTGAAACGAGTTTTCATTGATAATGGAAACTATTAAAATTTGCTGTATCTCGATACATTTTTCTAACTTGGAATGAAAAAAAACAAGATGAGAGCAGTCGAGGGTCCTCTGTAAGGTCTAGATAATGAAATAGTGCCCGTTCAAAGATAAGTCCAGCTCAAAATCACGATGGAAACTCACCCACATATGGCCACCCGAATGCTTACGTTCTTTGTCATCGACTTGTTGTCGGTCTACATCACCATCCTAGGCCAACCATTCTTAACAACCTTCGAGGCGGTAACGTCAATCTCCCACTTGATGGTGAAGATCTCGATACCTTACAGAGTAGGGGAGGTACTAGGTGATCAAATGATGGGATGGGCATGCTACTTGTCTCAGGCCGCATCGGCCACTCTCAACTGACCAATGGAGGACCTAGACTTCCGCGATGAGTCCACACTGCAATAGGCCCAGTCTAATGAATCAACAGAGTTGGTCCCCCTGGATCCCAATGAGCTGGAGAAATGCATACATGTCAGTAGCTCCCTTCCAATGCAGTCCGCGACCAGTTCGTGAACTTCCTTAGGCAGAATTCCGACGTTTTTGCATGGATATCTACGAACATACCTAGGATACCGATTGGAATAATGGTCCACAAGTTGAATTTTGATTCCAATCATAAACTAGTCCGGTAGAAGGACAGGACCACTTCGTTAAAAAACTGATCGCCATAAGGAAAGAAATGAAGAGGCTGCTCGACACCAGGTTCATAAGGGAGGTCCAGAATCCGAACTGGCTGTCAAACATTGTCCTTGTAAAGAAGAGTAACAGCAAATAGTGAATGTGCGTCAACACCATTGATATAAACAAAGCCTACCCGAAGGATAGTTTTTCACTGCTAAAGATCGACCAATTGGTGGACTTTATATTCGGGCATAAACTCTTGAGCTTCAGAGATGCCTACTTAGGCAACAACCAGATAAGGATGAGTTCAGACGACGAAGAGCACACTTCTTTCAAGACCAATCAATGGCTTTACTATTATAAGGTCATACCCTTTGATTTGCAGAATGTCGGCGTTATCTACTAGCAGCTGGTAAACAAGATGTTCAAAGCTCAGATCGAATGGAACGTGGATGTGTATGTGAATGATATACTCATTAAAGTGTATTACGTAAGTAAGGTGCTGACAGACATAGAGTCTCGCAACCCTTACGCCGAAAGGGTGCTTTGGCACTTATCTACTCCGCCAGAAAGTTACAGCCATACTTCCAAGCACACTGAATAGTCATGCTGATTGACCAATCTCTGAAGGGAATCCTACAGAAATAGGAGATGTCTGGACAATTGGTTAAGTAGGCTAGAGTTAGGCGAGTTCGAGGTGGAGTTTTGACCCTGATTGGCCCTGAAGGGTCAAGCCCTCGGGGACTTCGTAGTCAAAATGACGACTCTTGCTTTCAGAACCCCTGATCAGGCTGAAGGTGCTGACGTTCCGAGTGCCCCGATATGGACATTATAAGTTGATGAATCATCTACCCAGGCAAGCAGCGGGGCTGGTATCATTCTCAAAACTCCAGATGGCTCAGAAATAAAGTACTCTCTGGTGCTCAGATTTTTGGCGACCAATAATGTCAATGAATACAAAGCCCTCTTTGCGGGACTTAGATTAGCTAATGAGTGCTCAGCTAAGGTGTTGGTCGTCTACAACGACTTGGAATTGATGGTCAACCAGATCTAGGGGACTTTGGAGGTATCAAACCCTCAACTCGCCAAGTATCTGGCTAAGGAAAAAGCTTAGGCCCAGGCATTCGAGAAGATCAAAATTGTTCATATCCCAAGAATAGAGAATTGGAAAGCTGATTAGCTAGCTAGGGCTGCTGTATTGGGGTCTCAGGAGCAGTACGCTAGAAGTATACGGCAAGACTTGGCTGCTCTTAACATTGATGACCTAGAGCATGAGATGCTACAGGTGGCTGATGACGACAATTGGATGACCCCATATTGGATGTATCTGACGGACGGTACACTATCAGAAAACCCAAAGGAAGCTAAATGCATAAAGAGCATGGCGGGTTGGTATGCGATCATCGATGAAAAATTGTACCGACGGGGACACTCGACCCCTTATCTAAAATGTCTTACACCTGGAGAAGCCGAAAACGCGCTAGGCGAAGTGCACCTCGGCGTCTGCGACAAACACATCGGAGGAAGGAATCTCGCATTCAAAATCATCCGATAAGGTCTATACTGGCTCACGATGAAACGTGACGCCAGACTTCGTCAAAAGATGCGAGAGCTTCTAAGTCCACGAATCCATAAGCCATCAGCCGCACACAGAATTACAGAACCTGCAATCACCGTAGCCGTTCATGCAATGGGAGCTCAACATCCTTGGGCCCATGCCCTTAGCTTCTCAATAGAGAAAATTTTTTATTATCGATATCGACTACTTTACCAAATGGGTGAAAGCCACTCTTATGGCGTGTATAACCGAGCAAAACACGACGGCAAACGATTCACTAAATACTGTACAATCTTACGCAATAGACTGGTCTACATGTTTGTGGCGTATTTGCAGGCAAACGGCCAAGTCGAAGTGACAAACTGAACATTGTTGCATGGGTTGAAGACTAAGCTGGAAGACGCAGAGGCTTCTGGGCAGACAAGTTCCCATCCATACTCTGGTCATATCGGACGACACTGCGGGAGCCGATGTGGAAGACACCCTTTAGCCTCTACTACGGGCTGAAGCTGTTGTCCTTGTCGAGGTCAGGTTATCTAGCCTTCAGATCGAATGTTTCAACTTAGTTAACAATTGCCAGAGACCCAGAGAGCACCTAGACCTGCTCCGTGAGACCCACAACGTAGCATGCTTAAGGATGGTTGCCTATCAGCAGTGTATTGCTCGATATTACAACAAGCAGGTGAAATCTCATCCGCTCGAGGTTGGGGATTTGGTCTTACAAAGTGTAGAGGTGATGGGCAAGACTACTTATAAGAACAAACTCTCTCCAAACTAGAAGAGGTCGTTCCTTGTCTCAGTGATCCTCCGGAAAGGGACATACAAGCTGTGCACCCAGGATGGCAAATAGGTCCCTCGGACGAGGAATGCCACCACCTCTAGAAGTTTTATCAGTAGCCCTCGGACACGCACAGGTAAGGTTTGAATACATCGTCCACAATGCTTGTACATGTAACACGTTTCTGTTAAGAAAAATCATTATTTTTATTTTTTGTCTAATTGTTCATGTGGGTGCATGCACGCTTGACATTTCATAAACAAAAGTGATCTAGATTGCTCCTAAGTCAGGAGGACTCTCGTCCACCTGTAGAAAGGCCCTGCAACAGCCAAAGAACCTTGGCCTCGTGCCAAGCAGCTCACACGCGATCAAACTCTGAACTTTGGCTCTACGCTAAAAGACCCTTCAGCGGCCAAAGAACCTTGCCCAGTTCAAAGCAGCCCACGCGTGGCTGAACACCGAGGCCAGGGTCTCCGAAAGCTCTCGATAAAATGGCCATTAAAACCTTAGAAGGTTTAAACGGCAGGCATGTAACAATCTTCCTTTGAGGAAGAGAGCACCCTTAGTCAACAATGGTTGGCGGGTTAGGATCATACGTGCATGAGTTATGACGCCCCGAGCGGGGTCAAGCATCGATAAGACATTGTATGTTCGACGGCCTAAGACCACGTCAGAGTCTGGCTGTTTTGGCCTCAAAACCTAGCTAGCCCTTGCGAGACTCTACCTTGAGAGTGCAACGACGTCCAATTGACTAGACAGAGCACCCCACTAGCATACGGTATGACGATATCTTCAACCAAGGATGAGTACAACGCAAATGGCTCCCAAAGCGAGCCACAACAACGATAGCACAAGAGCTTACTGACATAGCAAAAGAAATAGCAACAGGCAGAATTGACGATAGACGACAACACGAGCAGGCAAAAAGCATGTATCTCATTCATTATACAAGTCGAGGATTACAAAGCCGCCTGTCAAACTACAAAAGGGAAAAAGTACAATGTTTTCATTTACCTTAAGTATGTGAGGGCCCTGCTTCCTTTGAGAATCTAGTTAGGCGAGATCAATCACGGACGCCATCGTTCCTTGGGTGAAAAATCCCTCCAAAGACATCAAGAATCACCATAGATGCTATCCGACGACACAGGCAATGCCGTCCTAGAACCTAGTGTCTAGCACTTGTCCAACCTCCTCCGGAGCGAACCAGGATCGCAGGTTGGTTTCGGCGCGGGCGCTTCTTGTCTGTAGCTCGAGATGTGGCTGTGGACCATTTGTAACTCACTCTTCAGTAGCTCGATCTCCTCCAAGGCCTAGGTCCTCTCCTCTCTCTTGGTGGACAGTTCCTACCTCAGAATGGCCATCTCGTCCTCTTGGCTTTGTGCTGCTGCTTGCGTGGCCTCTTCCCGGGCTTGACAAATGAGGTCATCCTGGCTAAAGAGACCAGTCTGGAAGAGAAAGACCAAAGCCATGCTCTACAAAGAGAGAAAAGAGAAAGAAAGCTCATGAGACTGGATAAGCGGAGGCTCGATGTGCGAAGAAAATCAACAGACACAAGCAAGGCTTGGCAAGCGAAGAACTCATACCTCGAGGAAGGACTCCTCCGCGACATCAGATGGATCCAGCACGATCCCAAGAATGGTCATAACTAGGGGCTCCGAATGTGCAATATCCTCCTCCCTTTCGCCCTCACCTGCCTCTCATGCTAGGGGCCTCGCGTCATCCTCCTTGGATGGACCGAGAACCACGCCGGGTTCCGGAACCACAATTGCCAGAGACCCCATGGCTAGCGTGTCAACAGTCTCCAGCATGTCGCAGGCTCAGCATTAGGCTTGACATCCACTATATCAACCACAGCCGCCTATGCTGCCTTAATGGACTCGGCAACGCCAACTGCTATCTCTCCCTCGACATCCACAGCGACCTCCTTTGTGGCGGATTCCGCCAACCTATCCTCATGGGAATAGCAATGAGTAGCACGTCGAAGAGTTCGACAGGTTCCACCGAAGAGCCCGCCGCAGACTCCCCAATTGACGGATAGTCAATGAGTAGCACACCGTGCTGCACAAGGGCGACGACGGGAATTGGCGAGGCCCCAGCAGATCCCTCCTGTGACTGGGATTCTAACCCCGACGGTGCCGGAGTGGCACCAACCGATGTCGGTGAGATGGATCCAGAAGATTGGTCCGATACGAATGGTAGAATCAGAGTGCTTCTGCTCGATGTGCCTTCAATTCTCCTTAACCTCTTCAAGGCCGCCATATCCTCACCCGAGGAGGACTCCAAGGAAGAAGACTAGCCCTGCCTCTCGAGTGACGTGCAGGACGGCTCCCAAATGACCAGTGTACTGAACTTCCTCTTTTGGGTGACAGATGCCACTACAACCCCTACGAGTTCCCATCTAATTGCGGCGAAGAGTTCTGGGGTTAGGTAATACCCCTTCATGCAGAATGTCTCAATTGCCTCCAAGATAAGGCTCGTCAAAGCCTTCTCATTCTCTGTGTCCTGCTGGCTCACTTTCTCCTAGAAGTACTCCCCCAGGAAGCACAAATCGTTGGGAATGTCCCACTCAGGAGGAGCCATCAAGAAAAAGAAATGGTCCTTCCAGTGCTTCGTGGAGCCAGGGTTTGCCCCACATAAGAGGAAGCCAGGATGAGGAGACATAGAAATTCATTCCACTGCCCGGTTGAAGCGGAAGATCACTTTCATTGACCAATGACTAAACACGCAATTGTAAAGGCGAGCAAAGACACACAAAGAAACTAAGTAACGCACAGCATTGGGATGAAGTCGCGGCACAAGGATACCCAACGCAGATAGAATCCCATATAGCTCCAGTGCCACAGGAAAACGGAGCCCACCCTTCAAGTGGGACTCGTAGATGGTCATAAATCCTTCTGGAGGCACACACGCTCTATTGTCCTCACCAGGAAAGACATGAGCCGTATTGCTCAGGATGCGATACTTGGCCAGGAAGGTTGCAACGACGCTAGAGGTAAAGATGGACTTGATGTCATCGACTCTCTGGTGAGCTATGGGTGCCGCGGACTGCTTCTTCTTCATTGATAGAGTGTGGAGCAAGAGGATTCGAAAGTGTAAATGGTGGTGAAGACAACGTTTAAATAGGCCAGGGAATGGAATCTCAAACATCATCACGCGGGAAACACAAGAGTTGCCCTTAATGATGACCCCGACACGCTTCCCTTCAGCAAGGAATGACACCTCTAGCCAAATCAGCCCACAATGGCACCTTACACGCTGCCCCAAGTCTCAGTTATCACAACAAGCAATTAATGTGAGTATGTAGGCCGTTAGGGATGGCCACAGCGGCAACCCATCCACTTGCCTACTAGGAAGTGCCGCACTAGATGTTTAGGAGCAACATGCTACTGGGAATAGAATTACTTTACTCGAAAATAATTTTATTAATGAAGTTGCTTTACAACTAGAGTCAGCAAATGGCCTAGAAATACAACAAAGCTATCTACGCGTATTACGACCCGTAGGATCCAAAGTCGAGAACTCAGTTAGTTTGAAGCGCGTGGAAGCTCCCTCATTCTGAGAGTCCAGGAAGCCTGTAGGGAACCTAGGCGTCACCAGTGAAGCTATCCTCCGGCTCAGGCGAATCCCGTCCTAGAATCGCCTCTCTAGTTTCGAGGCCAACTCTTCCGGATGAATCCTCAACCTCAACTCAGCCTCTAGCTGCGTCCACACACTACCTTGGTCTCGAAGCCACTCTCGATACAGCTAAAGCTCCCCCTAAAGCATCGCGATCCGACTCCAAGCCTAAGCGTTGGCTTCAGCAAGTTGTGACAACTTGACCTCAGATTCCGGCAAGGCTTGTTCGAGGTAGATGGCCCTCTCTCGGCTCTGTCTAACAACTACAACAGCGGCCTATTCCTGACGCTCAGCTTCCTCAGTCACCTGTTGGCCATGAAGAATCAACTAACCTACATTGTCATATCCACAATGCCGAGAGGAGTTGGAGGCCCCTTCAGATTCAAAACCCGATGGCACCCTCAAGAACCCCATTGGTTTTAGGATCGATGGCTCCGATCGGCAACCTCCTGCCGCCACTACAGTAGAGTTAGCCTTATCACGCCCTCTCTGCTCATGTTCCTTCCATATTGACTCCTCGGTGGAGGGCCTAGATTCCGAAGAAGAAAATGATCCCACTAGTCATGCAGGTGGCCTTGGGATGTAGCCACGCCTCTCATTAGCCATCAGAAGTATTAGAACTGAACAAGGAAAAGAGAAACTGCAAACTTAGGGTAAGCGCCTTGGAACAGAGAATGGGTGCCAAAACAAGGATGGGGCCTCAGTGCATAAATAGGCAAAGTCGCAAAAGGAAACAATGCCATTTGACAAAGATAAAACAACTCACTGCCCAAAGAAGCTCCTCCACGTGGCAATGCCCTAAAGTGTCGCGCCTTTTCAAATAAGAATCATTACGACACAATGGGTCTGTGGCTGCCATTGCAATAAATGCACAGAGATGCTTTGATGGATGTGACCCTGACCGATGGCATTCCGTTGCCCAAGAAAAAAAATGGGTAGCTCAAATCTTGTTATGACTCCCGAGAAGAGAGCTCTCCCCATGGTCGCATCTACCCCAAGACGGTGCCCCGCGACGGGCGAGTGGAATCCCATTCCCTTACTGAAGGGTTGAAGGATGAACAACACACTACTGCAGCAAGGGAAAGGCCTCCGCCCCAAGGTCGATCACCGAAGCCGTGGCCCTGGGAAAAATCACTGGACGTGAAACTTAGTGGGACCGCGAGTTTGCCTCCTCTAGCAAGCCCTGGAAATGACCAATAATGGAAGGAGCGGCAGGCAAACCATTTCAAGAGACCAGTGACCTAGAATCAGGATTCTGGCCTCCTGATGCTCCTCCAGAGGCTGAATATCCAAGCCAAGTGGAGAGAAGGCACGTGACAATTACAAAGTGGCCAAGCCACCCTTGTTACAACGAGGAAACACCGATAGAAAAGGCATAACAACAGGCTTCTAGAGGAGCTTCAAGTCTCTTACGAGTCCATCCGATCCCCGTTCGAAACATTACAGAACATGAGATAAGTAAAGATCCCCACATTGCCTCATCAGCGTGGGAGTATGCTTGGGTCCCAAAATGTGGGAACCCCCTAATTTATAGTTGCGCAGAAGATCGAGCGAGCTCCCAGTAATGGAACGCTCTACCTAATAGCCTCCAATCAGAAAACTGGAAAGGCATCAATACAAAGCCAAGTCCCAGGCCAAGGATCTTACCAAATGGAGCACCGAATCTCTACGGTGCATTCTGAAAAGTTGTAGATTTGCGTTGGGAAGGAGTGATGCCCTTGAAAGTTGGCAACTGGCGCGCCTGGAGAAGGAACGCATGGGCTGGCTATCCAAGGCCCATCATTTGACATACCAGGGCCCGGCAAAGATCCGTCCCCAGGTATGGGAGGCTAGTGATGGGTCCAGTATAAATATGGGTCAACAGGAACGAAACTTTGTCGGCAGGAAGGCCCAACCAGGCATCGGGGGCCCCATAGGTTTTGCGTGAAG
Source organism: Nepenthes mirabilis (assembly GCA_025585075.1). Classification (NCBI taxonomy): domain Eukaryota; kingdom Viridiplantae; phylum Streptophyta; class Magnoliopsida; order Caryophyllales; family Nepenthaceae; genus Nepenthes; species Nepenthes mirabilis. The sequence goes on from JAODPA010157566.1 coordinate 11,472, forward strand.
CCCAAAACCACGAGATAGAACTTGAGCCAGATAGGCCACGTTAAGACCCACTAGACATCACCTGACAAGCGCTCGATCACAATCCGTCTATCCTCCCCCAAGGCGGCTACAGACAGACAGTGTAGAAAACATTAGCCTAGGAAATGTCAGCCAATGGTAAATGAAATCAAATCTCACAAGCCGCGGCGCTTGTCGTCCTACAGCGGCTTAGCTAATTCGAGCGAAAGGTGCCCAGGCCCGTGCTGGAAACGCCCAGCAACAGTTCCCGCGCCACTATAAGACAATAACTAATACTGCTGGTCACCACCAGCGCTCGGCGGCCGACGAACCCAAGCAAGACACTTGTCATGGATTCCCGCATCCAAAGTCTCATCCACGAAGCTTAAAAATACCTTCTCCTAATTGGAGAAAAAAAGAGAAAGGAGGAGGGGAATCGTCCAATAGCATTCGAGGCACCTCAGAGTTACCTCAGGATAATGTTCGAATTCAAACGTGAGAAAAAAGAATGAGCTCCCTTCCCTCTGAAACCTCCAATTTAGTCCGGAGATCTTAGTGAGCCACTCTATGAAGTGCACAAAAGGAGCCAAAGCCTCCTCTAACCCTCTCTCCCACCTCTTGCATATAAACATTGCGCATTCCACTTCATGTTCGTATCTTTCCATTCTCTAAGAAAGATTTCTGGCGTGAGCGTCGAAGGATACAGGTGGGAATACTTCCTGCCGTTCTCTAACATCCTATTTATAATTTGTGATACAAAGTGTCCAAGTTGAGAGACGTGGATACCGAACCCGTTCGAGTTTGACCCAACACATTGAATCTAAACGTTCCCTAATATGCACAGAAACCTGAACCTAGAGACGCATCACAAAAATTACTTAATTAGTGGGACACATAAGGAATAGAAATGTTACTAATAATTTTTTTTAGTTTTATAATATATAATTAAAAAGTTTATGATTTTTCTGGTTAAAAAGAAGGGTGGGGAAAATATGGTATAAATTTAACTTAAAACATTTCATGGGTCTAATAGTACTATGGGCCGATCAAATTTCTGGCCTAACCACTAGCACATAGGGATGAACAATGGGCCTAACGAGTAACGAACAAAGTCTCAAGAAGAAAATCGATCTGATCCAACCCAATCACCAATACAGGAACCAAAATGAGGCCCAGGGAGCAATGGACTAAGAGGACAAGTGTTAATGGCCAAATCGGTAACACAGACGGATAGACCAATCGAGAAAGTTCTCGACTAGGTAGCAAGTAAAGTGATCAGAATATACACTTGTAGCACTAAGAGCACGCGTATACAGGAGTTATCTGAAGCCATTGTCCTAACAGTTAGATGACTTGGTCGAGAGGACCACTCATGGATCCCTCACCGTCGCAAAGTGACATCTCACGAAGGCGACTCCCATTAACGCCCCAACGGCCAGCGAACCTAGAGGCGACACCTGTCACGAACTTTAGTGCCAAATCCTTCTCCATGAAGTATTATAAGTACTCATCATCGTTATAAAGTGAGGTGGCTCCCCCATTTTTTCGCATCATTAGAAGAGCACTATTCAAACCTTCAGAAGCCGTTTTAGACCGAGGGGAAATCCTCGACTTCTTGGAGCATAAAGGGGTAACTAAGCTCTCTTCCCCTGATATTGCTCTCTCTCTTCATTCCTGGTGAGCCACTCATCGAGTGTACCCTTAGTGAGCCACTTACCAAATGTATCCCTAGCGAGCCACTCACCGAGAGCACCCTTAACAAGCTACTTACCAAATGCAACTCTAGTGAGCCACTTACCAAGTACAATTCTAGTGAGCCACTATTCGAGTGTTACCCCAGTAAGCTACTAGTCATATGCAACCAATAGGAGCCCAATCCTCCTCTTACATTCATCATATAAATGCAACTCTATATTTTCTCACATCCTCCATACATTTTTTTTATTTCCTTAGAAAGATTTTTAATTTGAGCGTCGGAGGATAAAGTAAGAAATAAATTCTGCCAATCCTTTAATTTCTTATTTGTAGTTTGTAGTATACAAATTTCAGGTTAACAGAGATAGAGACCGGACCCACTCCAATTCGACCCGCAGCGAAAGATCGAGTGGCTTCCTAATTCGTATAATAACTCGGACACTAGGGACGCATCAACATTGATTGGGTACAAATTTATTTTTCAAGTAGTAGTTGAAAATAAATTGATAAAATAAAAATTTTGTTGGATATAGCCTCAATTGGATTGGCCGATTGTTTAGTATAATAAACCCATGAAAAGAAAGTCCAAAAAAAAAAGTATCGATTGGCTCATTAGACCTAAGCTCGAAGAACTTAAAATTTGATTTTGGTTTAACTTTAATCAGAATAAATTAAGATCAAACGGACGACCAAATAGTTGGATAATCATTAAGTGAACTGGGTTATATATTCGAATGATTACAAATTCGAATATCAAATCAAACAGTAAATCCAACTGAGCTATTCATTCAATCGAATAGTTTGCATACTTTATAGTTTGTTCAAATGAAGGTCTCTAAATTGATCAATATCACTGTTTATAACCATCAATTTAGTTTGTAGGTGTTAATTGCCTTCAATTAAACTCACATTCATAATGTGCACAATAGCTATTAAACTAATTTATTTTTAACAGACCTAACTATTTAAATTGTGATCAGTTATTACTCTTTAAAAAATCAGCATTAACTGATGATATGACTATAAATAGGCCTTACTTTTCTTGAAAGTGGGATGAATTCTAAAAAAATAAGGATAGAGCATAACCTTTTAACAAATTTGTTCTTCCATAAAATATGAAACTAAACTTTCAATCTCATTCTCTTTCATTATCTCAATCTCTCCAATATTTTAAATTTTTTTAAAAAATTACTAATTTAAGGATTTGAGAATATATCAAAAAGTTCATGTTTGCTACAAAAGAAAAGATATGGAGAGCAATTAAGATATATCATACACACCATAGATCTAAACAGATTTTCTATTTTTACTTT
>JAODPA010157577.1:0-14475 GCA_025585075.1 Nepenthes mirabilis
AGAGAAGAAGGGAAGAGAAGAGAGGAAGGACAGGGAGGAAAAGAAAAAGCGGAAAAATGCTATCCGACTCTGATCAAAATAAGGGTAGCTGTATATCAAGCAAGGCAAGTGTACTATAGACGTTAATTTTTGTCTTGCTACTTTTCCTTATCTCTAAAAAATATATATTTATGCATTAAAGATATGGTTATGTATGTCCACTAAAAATAATAAAGTGGTTCTATATGTTTAATGAAAATAATAAAAGATGTAATTTTGCATGTTAACCGAAATAAAGCTCTGGATATCTGAAAAGTTTACATAGATTTATGTTGATAACTTACTAAAGACTTTTTGAAGCAAAACCGAAAGGTTAACTGAAATACTCAGAAAAATATTTCTGATACTATCAACCGTTCTGTTATAAGCTCTGAAAGATATCTCTTATACTGTAAACTGTTCTGATACTGTAAACTATTTTGATACTGTAAACTACACTGTAAAGGAAAATATGTCTGACACTATTAATGAGGATCCGGGATTGATATACAGTCAGGTTAGGTTCTCCAACATGTCTTAGAACGTTATGGTGGTAATCAAGGATAACTCTGTCCATGGAGTTATATATGGCCCTCGGGGCGTTGTACAGGGAGGAACTAACATGACATAACTGCTGTCCTCAGGGCGTTGTATAGGGAGGATATCGATCCCAAGAGACGGGATCTTCTGTTTTTGTTTTTAGCCTTAAATTGTGTGGAGTGAACATAATCTATCCTTGATTATTCGCCCCCTCTACTAGCAAGGTCTACTGGTCAAGTCCCTTACTGATAAAAAAAATAATAGAAACTTCTATAATACACAGTTCTAATACCGACTTCTGATTTCTGGTTTATATTTACTTATTTTTTACATTCACTAATAGAAGATAGAATCATAAATACTCTGCTTTCATGTATTATTCTGCTACCATTATGATTAAGTATTTCCATATTAATGTTTATCTATACTTATATTTTGCACGGAAACATGTTTTACTGTTTTACTGTTGTCAAAGCATGGTTACACTGGATTATGATTTCTGAAGCTTAATTTATCATTAAATTATGCTTACTCTGTTTTCTTACACAGTTATGCCCTAGACATGAAAATACTATAGTTCAGCATAATGAGATATACTGCATGTTTTGGTGCCTTGTTGGGCTTCGACTTACTGTTTTATTATTTTTTCTCTAGATGAAACAGTAGAGCTAGTACCTAACGAAAAGGAGTAAGCTAAAGTATAAGTCTGAAGACTCTTGGAGACTTGAAGTTACTTTGGGGATCTCAAAAAGTGTTAGTTTGAATGTAAATACCTGATTGTGTAAATGAATCTCATATATATAAAAGGCATATTGCAATTTATGCTTCCGCAGGTATATAGGTCTGCTTTTGCTCTATATGTTTTCTGGATGTTTTGTTTAGGTCCTAGCTGGCATCTCACTTCTGAACTAATAATATAGTGAATAGGAAACGTGAATAAAAGCCGTAGAGAGATTATACGGCATCTGCGATCTGTGTTTATAATGAAAATATATGATTAACAAAGATTATGATGTTGCACTATACATCTACAGGCTAATCGGGCTTAAGATCCTATTTCTGTTCTTGACGGAATTATCTGTAAAAAAAAATCAATTCCATCATAGCCACGAAGTCCCATCCTTCTTTTTCACAAATAGGACTGGGGCACTCCAAGGTGATACATTGGGTCTAATAAAACCCAAATCCAACAAGTTTTTATAATTGTTGCTTCAATTTTTTCAATTTAGCCGGAGTCATATGGTAGGGTATCTTCGAAATAGGTGCCGATCCAAGTATGAGGTCAATTTCAAATTCGATCTCTGGTGTGGCGGTAGAGTGGATAATCTATCTGGAAGTACATCCTCAAATTTACACACCATCGGAATCTCCTTCGTTGATAATTCACGGCTCTCTACCACGTTGGTATAAGCCAAATAAGCTTCACACCCACTTCTCAATAAATGACGAGCTTGCAGAGTTGAAATAAAGCTAGACAACTCCACCCGCTGAATTCCTTGAAATTTAATAAATGTGAAAGGGCTCACATTTAGGAATTACAAAATCTACTCTCTTAAGGAAATAATCAATATTTGCATGATACTTCGATAACCAGTCCATACCCAACATTACATCAAAATCATGCATCTCCAATAAAATCAAATCAATAGCTAAGGATAACCTGTGAGGTTTCAAACCCAAAAACATGATAATTTAAATGTAGTTAAAATAATAATCAAGATGAGGCTAAACATGCATGGAAGAATGAGTTTCGAAAGTAAAAGGTGTGAAAAACTGGCTGCTGTGTACTGATATGTCACACAATAGCTGGGCACCTGCCGTGCGCTTGAGCGTGGTAGCAGGTGCAAAAATCCAGTAAGGGTCAGCTTACCGGATGCCTGCCTTGCTCGAATGAGGTCTGACAGTGACCCTGCGCTTGCTACGCACTCGAGCACAGGCGTGATTTTAAGTCCACGACCTGATTCTCATTTTGTTTATAAAGGGGAGGGGAAATGGAAGAGAGGCAGAACCACGACAGCAGCGAAGAGGAAGGAGGGAAAAGAGAAGGAAAAGAGAAAAAATCATCCGTTTTGATCCACTCGAGTAAAAATAATGACAGATTAAGCTTAGGCAAGTATATTTCGAACGTTATTTACCGTTTTTACTTTATATTAATATCTCTAAATTTGTGTTCTTATTCTAAATCCATGTTTCTCCATGTTTGGTGTGAATAAAACATATTTCTCCAGATTAATCGGACAGATTTCATGTTTACCAACATGTACTGCAATATTTAGCTCCGATTTCATGAATAAGTATGTGTTATGTGCTGGTTTGTATTCGGTTATTGTGCATGGAACCCTAATTAGAAAATTTTGTGTTTTATGGTTAAAATGCATGATTATGTATATGTATGTTGATATTTGGCATTGATTTTGCAAATAAATATGTATTAAGTGTCAGATTTAAGTTTGAAAACTTCGCATCAGACTCTTGAATGAAAATTTGGGACTTCATGTTTAAACTCCCTAAATTTTGAGATGTAAATGTTAACTTGTATAAGTTTATTGCCCATGGTATGATTTTCATCTGAAAAATTTATATGAAAATATACTGATAAATTACTATGTATTTCTAAAGCATACTGAAAGGTTACTGTGAAACTCTGACTGACTTCTAAAGTTTAATAAGTTTTTGGTTAATGAATAGGAAGAAAAAATATTTCTGATCCTGTTAATTAGGACCCATGATGGATATACAGTCAGGTTAAGTTTTTCAGTATGTCTTAAAACGTTATGGTGGTAATCGAAGATAACTTTGTCCATGGATCTATATGTGGTCTGTCCTTTCTCAGGACGCTAACCTAGAGGGTAGTTACTGTTATTGGCTGGCATCACCATACTAAATCCCACGAGAAGGGATAACTGTTACTGGCCTTGGATTGTGTGGAGTGAACAAAATCTATCATCGATTATTCGCCCCTTTCGCTAGTAGGGTCTACTAGTGTGGTCCTCCTAATAGTAAAACTGAATTTCTAGAATTTATAGAATTAATACTATTTTTTGATTTCTGAAACATATTTCACTGATTTTATGATTTTCAAAGCACAATTATATTGATTCATGATTCCCAATGCATGCATAGAATGGTTTTCCCATGTTTCCATGCTTTCCTGTTTTTCTAAACTCTGCTTCTTCCTATTTCCTTATACGTCTCTGTTCTTGAATATTTTCATGAATTTACCTAACTGTACGTATATTTTGTAAATATTTTCATGATCACTGCTTTATTGCATTTGTGCTTTATATGTCATGATATCTGTTTTACTGCATTATGTTCTGTATATTTTAGTATCTTGTTGGGTTTCGACTCACTATTTTATTTTTTTCTCTTCTAAATAAGACAGTAGAGCTAGTGCCTAACGAAAATGAGTGACTTAAAGCCTAGCCTGTAGATTTTTGGAGACTTGAAGATATTTTGGAGATTTTGGATAGAAATAGTTCGAATGTAATTACCAAATTTTGTATATGGATTTTGTGTATATGGATCTTGTATATGAAATGTATATTATGTATATAAAATAGAAATTTATGCTTCCGAAGGTATATATAGTTCAGCTTTCGCTATATGTTTCTTTTCTAGATTTTATTATAGGTCCTAAACAACATCTCTATTCTAAATTTCAATATAGTGGGATAGGAATGTTGAATGTAAAAGCCGTAAGGATTTACACAACATCTGATAATCCTATATTGGTGATGGAAATATGCGTTGATGGTTATGGCACTTGTGGTTCTTTGCATGTGTATTGTAGAGTATGTTGTGATAATTAAATAGTTGTGTGCTTGTACAAATTTATTTTTACATTGGCTGTATTTTTTGTTTTCATCCAATTATAGAGGAAACTTTTCAAAAATTTTTATAGTATTTAAATGTTTCGTCACATAACCCATTCACCTCAACCACACACCCAAGGTACAAAACATCCATAACAACGGAAGATCCTGTAGGTGTCAAAACAACCAAAGAATAATCAAAGATCATAGGAGAGGATGTAAAATGACAAGCAAATTGAGGCGAAACAAAAAAATGGGTAGATCTAGAATAAAGAAAAAATAGTAGCAAAGGTGCCACAAATGGGAAGAATACCTTTTACTACACTATCAGGAGCCTTTGATTCACTTGCAGTCACTACAAATGCCTTCCCTTAAACAGCAGGCTTAGAGACAAGGCTTTCTTCTGATGGGGACAATCTTTAATCTTATGCCCACAATTGAAACAGACACCCAATGCCTTATAGCAAGGCCTATCACCATGAAACTTTCTACAATGCTAACACAAACTGGCAAGAGCTTACATAACAGGTGCAGAACGACTAGCCTTCTTTCCTTGATTTGCTTGCTTCACTCTCTTAGGCGGTCTCTCCGAACCCGCACTAGAACTTATACCAATGCCACTTCTACTTGACATCCGCTTCTTGAAGAATTCTTCTTTCTCTAGCTCCTTCTCATGGATCAAAGAACGATCGAAAACCTTCCTGTAGGTCATCAACTTCAAAGTCACCAGCTGCTTGCGAATGTCATCCCTCAAACCTTGCAGAAACTTTCTTGCTTTTTTTTCCTTATTTTCCACCATATACGGGGCATATTGGGCTAACTCTGTGAACCTCGCATCGTACTCAACTACCATTTAATTACTTTGCCTTAAGCGAATGAACTCCACCTCCTTTTGCTCTCTGAGGCTAGACAAAAAGTATTTCTCCATAAACGCTTCTTCAAACATGGGTCAGGTAATATCATTCTAGAGCACACCCATAGCCCTCTTGTTCATCTCCCACCAATGGTGTGCTTCACCCTTTAATTGATAAGAAGTAAACAATACTGTATTCTCCTTGGGACAACGGATAACTGCAAATACCTCTTAAACCGCTAAAACCACGTATTTGCCTTAATTGGATCTAGCTCACCCATGAACTCTTGGACTCTCTCCTGGACAAATTGATTGTAAGCAGACAGTCTAAGATTGGCAAGAGTTGGGGCTAGAGCTAAAACAGGCACTTGTGCAAGATTTCTTTGCCCCATATTCTCAAAGATATCCGCCATCCTACCCAACAAATTCAGATACTCCGCTTCTTGGTAGCGTGGTTGACCACCTCCGCACGTCGATCTCCATCTAGGCAGCATGGTCAGATACTGATATCTTTTCTGAAACAAGAATGATACGGGTTAGTTCACATGACGGACACTAATGAGGGCATTACAATCTACACAATCAAATATAACTAATAGCCCTAACTTTGTTCTAATCTAAGTTATGTAAATTAGAATAACTAGAACTATCCGATCTAACTTAATCATCCTATACCTACATCTACTTATTCAATCTAGCCTATCCTCTCCTAGGCTTCTGCATAAAATCTAAATAAAGCCTAAGGCATCTCTTCTCCGATACCAACTGTGAGGAATCACTATAATCTAATCGAACATCGGCAAGATTTCGTCTGTAAAATGACCATTAGACCAAACATGAACCTGTATAATATCCCTATACAACAAGCATATCTCAACAAAAAATACACACAGGATAAAAAAACTACTATAAAATCATTCATGGCACTAACGTCATATCTCCGAATGCAACGTTGGCTCATAAGAAATACCACTAGATACCTAAACAAACTATAATAACTTGCAAAAGTATATACAATCATCAATGCACAATAGAACTACATTATCTACATTATCATTATATAAATACATCAATGTATATCCATCTCAAAATATACAAAAGTACTCCACACGAGGGTACAAAAGCATAGAATCTGAGTTCACAAAATAATCCTCCAAGTCTTCTACCTAGCCAACTTCTACGCTGTGACGGAATGGATCCTAATCTTTATAAGACCCTCCATCAAATACATACAGAACAAAGTCTATAAATTTAAATCATCTAACTTCTGTAAAAATTTCGACAAAATCTCCTTTGTAACTAGAGGAAAACCAAAAGTATAACCTGTATTAAATAACCTATACAAGCACATGACTAATCGAATACTTTACTTTTCCTACAACACACATTCACAGGATCACAAACTGCCATAGCATTCATGGCTTCAACACAACATATTTTATCCAACGTTTCAAACTTAGAATGCCATCTAGAACCTATACATATTCAAAGCATCAAAACAACATGGAAGTAACTAAATTCGTAAGTCAACCTACGAAAGCAAGAACAGAATATACATCTTGGTATAACATTTTTCACATTATCATAATATATAATGTTCATTTCAAAATGCTAGCTAAAGAATCCAAAATGCTTTGATCCACCGAAGTCCTTCAAGGTCTTCAAAACTTACGAGTCTTTTCTTCTTCTAGCTAATTCTGACTTTGATCATTTTCAGATCTTTGCATATCTGAAGGGGAGAATAGAAAGCAAGGAGTGAGCTTAAAGCTTAGCAAATGTACCCTAAGCAGGAAAAACATACAGTTTTATTTATATACAGAACATATACGTACTTTCAGATAATAATTTAAAGGGGATGTGGGAAAATCATGCATGCAGGCAAGAGTAACAGAAACATAAATACGATGCAGAATTCAAGAGAAACCATGATTGCAAATCTTTAGTTCTTGGTTCAGAATTAGGTTCAGAGTTCATATTTCACAATACTAACCTAGTTTTCGGTTCAGAGTTCATATTTCACAATATTAAGTTTTCTTTTAAATCTATTATCCCCCATACTTTACATTCTTTAGGCAAGGTGGTTCTTATTCAATTTAATCATTTACATACTCTCCATACTTTATATCCCGATGGTAGAATGGTTCTTTTTCACTTTACTCTTTACATACCCTCCATACTTTACACCCCAAGAGAAAAATAATTTCTATTCACTTTAATTTTTACATACCCTCAATACTTTACATCCCGAGGAGGATGATCCTTATTCAGTTTAATCCTTTACATACCCTCTATACTTTACATCCTGAGGGTAGGATGCTTCTTTTTTCACTTTAGTCTTTACATTCCTCTCATACTTTACATCCATACTATATATCCCAAGAGTAGGATGATTTCTGTTCACTTTAATCTTTACATATCCTCCATATTTTATATCTTGAGAGTAGGATGATTTCTAATTCAGTTTAATCCTTTACATATCCTTCATACTTTATATCCCGATGGCAGGATGGTTTCTGTTCACTCTTATTCTTTACATACCTTCCATACTTTACATCTCCAGAGTAGGATGATTATTTGGTTCTATTAGTCATTATTCAATGTTTTGATATAGTAACCTAAGGGCGGGTTCATTGACTTGTTATACCAGAAATCCTACCGATTTATTTAATTGAAGATATTTTTATCATTATTTAACTGAAGATTTATTTAACTCTCTGCACCTTAAAAACTATTCCAATTCATATGATTAAACCTTCAGTCAATTTTAGAGTTTCTCTATAACTTAATTATATAGTCTCAGATTAATCCTTAAGTACCAATTGTCTGATAAGCTTCATCAAACCTCTAATTAGCACTTCCATCTCAAGACTTATACCTTTTGTCTTATTCTTTAACATTTAACTTATCGTATTTCAATTTGCCAGCTGAATCTTACTCGATAATCCTTCAGATAGTTTCAGAACATCCCAAAAATTTAATAGTACATTCATATGGGACTTTTCATATTAAATTCACCTTATGGGCCTTAACATATTACAGAATTGTATTTCCCTCTCAAACATTCAAGAGACTTAAGCATCAAATCCCTTAATTTTCGACCAAGGGTTTCGCACGAAATTGTTGGACCATAATCGAACACTAAGCACATACACAAGCACGAAATCAAGGCCATATAATGCAATACATACTGGTAAATAAGAAATCTATCCAATTAATTTACTGATTCATGCTTTATTTACATAAAACATGCAGAAACAATAATTTATAGTATAATTACATATTCAGAGATACAGAAAAGTAATGAAAATAGAAAATAACATCCGAGGTACACTTGCCTGAGCCTGCTCTACTATTTTCCTTACTCTAATTGGAGCGAAACAGTAGATTTTTTCCTCATTTTCTCCTCCTTCCCTCTTCCTCCTTCTCCTTTTCTCCTCTCTGCTATCGTGTGTCTGAAGCCTGCTGGAAATCCCCTCCCCCCTTTCCCTTTCTTTTTAAAATGACAGAAAGTCGGTGGCTGAATTTCGCGACTGCACTCGAGCATATTGCAGGCGCAAGTTCATTGCCAGGGCTTTTCTCGAGCGTGGCAGGCGCCTGGTGAGCAGCACCCTACTGGTTTTTGGCACCTGCTGCCACGCTCAAGCGGGCAGCAGGGGCCGTGCTACGGTTTGTTGAACTACAGCAATATTTCTATTTTTTTCAGTTTTACTTATCTCAAACTTAATTATACCAATTCGATTACAAGAATCACAATATTTTGGAAACTGGGTCATCACATAAGCTCTACTCTGCCTCATCTGGTATAAGTTCGTACTTATCTGAAGGCAACAAAATAGTAGGGAGCAAGTCAAATACTTAATAAGGTACAATATAATTAAAAATAATAAGCAGTATACTCAAAATAAAGTAGAGGAAGGGAATATGAGCAAAATATAGATGTATATATATGAAACATGATCAAATATATTTTTAAAATACTTTTATCTTTCATATTTTATTTTTAATCCCTTTAAACTCTAAACATGCAGAAATTTCGTTTAATATTTAGGGATTAGGGACAGTATGTGACGACCCGAGTTTCAAAATATGATAATTGGAAGGTAGATAAGTTAAAATAGGTGAATTGTGTTCAAAAGGTATGGGAGAAATGGATTGGAAAACTCAAAGAATCGGAATTAGTAAACCGAAAAACCAAAATTGTAAGCGGTGAAATGTTAATTCGTAGACGAGATTTTGGATTTTAAATTGTGATAATCATGACTTATTAAGGTTATATAATAAAAAATAAGGTCCAAGGATGTGACAGATTGGGATAGAATTGTCAAAACGAGTCCCGAACGGCGAAAACGCGACGTAGACTTGCTGCAGGCTTGCCGCAGGCCAAACCAGCGCCCTCCGTGCCCTCGAGCCCTCCTATCAGGTGGAAAAACCAATGGCATTCCCAAAGCCCTCCGCTCGCTGGCCGCTCGAGCTCCGCTGGAGCGGCAGGCGCAGTATAAAAAGGCAATCTGCTTCTCTCCTCTCATTTTCGCACAGGTTTAGGGTTTTTGAGAGAGAGGGAACGCCGATTTTAGAGAGAGAAGAAGGGAGAACGAGGCCCGGGAGCCCGAATCCATCCGTGAGGTGAAAGCCCACGACAAGGAAAGTGTACCTCAGGTGTTATTTTTCATTTTTACCGTTTCTCTTACTTTAAAGTTCATGGAAATATTGTAAAAATGATGTTGAAGCATGTTTCCTTCGATTAATCGGTTAGATTTCATGTTTGTTCATTTTTATTAAAGTATTTGGCTCCGATTTCATGCATGAGCATGTGTTATGTATTTATTTTGACATTGAAAGAACATGGCCAAACCCTAACTCAAAATTTTGGGGATTTATGATTTAAATGCATGATTGAGTATATATATTTGGATTTATGGCTTTGATTTCACGAAATAAGACTTGTTTAGTGATTGATTTGAGTCCGAAGGTTTTGGCGAAGCGCTAAGTACGAAAATGAAGGGATTTTAGTGATTTTTAACCAAACCTCCAGGTACATGAAAGTTAATTGACATCGATGTGCAACTTTCAGTATAATTTATTTTTAAAAATATGAACGAACGTATACCGACGAAATTTCCATGTGGATTTAAAGAAGTGCTGAAATTGTGTTGTGAAAGTTTGATTTCAAAAATGGGATTTTCGATAAAGAGATGATTTCCGTTACAGTTATTTTGGGACCCGAGACTGACTACAGTCCAGGTAAGTTCTTGGGTGAGGGCTTAGAACTTACTGTAGTAATTGAGGATAGCTCTGTCCATGGAGCGATTCATGGTCCGCCCTGTCCTCAAGGGCGTTAAACCAGGAGGGACATTGGCCGACCTTCGGGTGGCACACAGTACAGATATCCCTCGGGATGGGATATATATGACATGATAGGACTTGGATTGTATGGACTAAACACAATCTATCCTCGATCATTCGCCCCTTCCGCTAGTAGGGTACACTGGCAGGGTCTGAAATTATTAAGATATGTCACAGTAAAAGATGAAAATATATTGTACAGTGAAAAGATGATAGAGTATCATCTGATGAAAAGATGATAATGAATCGTATACAGTGAAAAGATGACAGTGAACGGTATAGAGTATTGTTTTCAGTTTTACCATGCATCAGTAAAGTTTATAATTATTGTTTTATAGTCTATAGTGTAATGATTTATGAAGCATGAGATTTAATATCATTATAGTATGTCTTTACTGTTTCTTTTTCAGATGATGTTTGATTAAACATTCTAGTTCTACATGGTTATATGATCGTTTTGGCATAACCATTTTACAGTTCATATGCATGTACCTTGTTAGATCTCGGCTCACTGTTTTAGTATTTTTTTCCCCCTCCAGATGAGACAGTAGAGCTTTTACCTGACGAAAAAGAGTAATTAGAGAGAGAAGCTTCTTGAAGACTTTTGAGGACCATAACACATTGGAGCTATTTTGGAGGAGCCTGTCGACGTAAAGGCCTAGCTGCATATGATTTTTGTATACTGATCTTGTGATTATTGATGCCTTAGAATATATCGATTTTTGTATAGAAAGCTCATGATGTGTATAATAGTAGAAGAGAAAATGCTATGCTTCTGTAGGTTCTTAGTTTACTTCCGCTATATACTCTGGATTTACTGTGCAGGTCCTAGATGGCATCTCGTTATTAAACTGTTAGAGTAGTAAATATTTTTATGGATTTGTGCCATGGATGGCACATGTGATCCTGTGAATGTTTGTTGTAGGAATTGTGAATGATGGATAGTTGTGTGCTTGTTATGGATGATTATATAGGGTTGTATTTTTGGGTTTTTTATCCTATTATAAAGGAGACTCTACCAAAATTTCTGCGGGAGTCTTGCCTTATGTTTTAGACCATTAATGGCATTGCTATTTTAACGGAAGCTTTTGAGGACCAAAAAAAAAATTTGCTCCGTCACACAGTAGGCCTTACCAGCTAACGGAGTAGCCGAACGAGGAACGAAATGTGTATGCATCCACACATTATAAGACATTATCAACGATACCTCAAACTTTAGGGTCCCGTGGCAGACGATATACCTTTCACCTGATATACATGGCCAGATAACAAATATGCCACCATAGCATCTCTTGTGGCCTAGGGACATTCATTGGCCTACCACTGTAATATCCTAAGACATACCAGAGAATACTACCCTCTGAAATACAAATTATTGGTCCAGATTCATGATTACTTATTCTTAAGGAAAGGTTCCACCATAATTCTTATACAAAGTTCTCACTCCCTAAAGAACAAATCATCAAATGTAACAAATTGTGGAGTTTCCTTCATATACTTTTCATAACTTGCATAATTCTTGGATACAGATAATCATATTCTTGACGATATTGATGTACATTTTCATATTCTTGTAAGCTTAAATTTTTACATGTCTTTAAATACATGCACAAATCGCCATAAAACTTGGAGCATTCAAAAAATTCTTACCACAATGAGCAAACATAACTTTAGAACTTCCGAATAACAAATCCCTTCACAAACCATTCACAACATAATTTTTGAAACACATACAAAATAATATATACAAAAATGCATGTGAATAAATACCAATATTCACATTCATAAGTTAGGGTTCTAATTTTCTAAAATCAAATCATGCAAAAATCTCAAAATAAACCGGTAAAAAGGAGGGGCATGGGGTTAGGGTTTCATTAGAACATAACACCGCATAAAACCTAAAAATCGGATATAAAATTTATATATATGCATGCTCAAGATGTGGGTATCATAAAATACATACTTAGACAGGTGTCGAAATAAAAATACCTAAGAGGAATGAAACAAAAAGTACAACAAGAGAAACAAAAGCGTATGGGTACACTTGTCTCAACCAAATTTACAGCTTCCTTAACTAGCTTTAAATCAGAATCGAACTTGGTACTTCAATCTTCTCCTTCTCTCTCTTTTCCTTCATGTTTCCTCTCTCTTTTCTCTCAAATCTGAGCAAAAATGACGGCAAATCCTTTACGCATGCTTAAATACATACTGGCATATGAGTGTCAGTTGAGCATAGCTCGGGCTCCACAGCACCCGAAGGTCTGCACTCAAGCGTCAATCGGGTGTGCTTCGAGCATGTCATTTTGCTAAATGTGCCATGGGCGTACCTTAGGCGTGCCTTGAGTGAACCATTCTGCTAAATGCGCCCTGGGCTCGCCTTGGGCATGACTATTCTGGCAAATGCACCTTGAGCGCACCTCGGGCGCCACTCAGGCGCTGGGCCTCCCGACTCCCTTTTTGCTTCTAATCCTAATTTCCTATGTACTCTTAAGCCTAATCTTCATTATATTATTTTAATTACTCTTAGTTATAATATTTTGAAAATCAATACCTCACATTCCTGCTAGTCTTTGGTGTTCTGCTTTGACTTGTTGGCAGTTAAACATTTGGATACAATTTCAACAATATCTCTCTTATTCAGCTTCACTAAAAAGTCTTTCTCAAATAATAATACATTTTAGTCCTGCCCGAATGCATCATATGCCTCAAATGGTGTGCTTTCTCCATGATCTCCTTCCTCAATTCTACCATACTCAGTACACAAATTTTGTCCTTAAATGTGAGAGTCTAGTCCCTCCTGACCTTATAATCTACTCGAATTTCATAAGACAACTCCACCACAATACATTATAGTATTAAGTCATTTCTTTGTGCCATTATAATCCTTTCTAAAAGTACCAACTGCACCCTAAAATATGAAACAATTACTTGAGGGTTCCTCGAGTACAATCGGATATTATGAACCTTAACTTCCTCTAACATCCTCTACTCTCTCATCATCAAGTGGGCAATAAGATTGGCTGATTTGCTATTTAGGGGTGTTAGCCACTACATTTGCCGTGTCAAGTTAGTACATCATCTAACAATCATAATCCTTGAGCATGTCCACCCATCGCCTCTATTTCAAGTTTAGCTCCTTCTACAAGAATAAGTATTTTAAACTCTTATGAGTAGTATAGATGATAAAACTCCTCACCAAATAGATAATGCCTTCCCACCTTTAGTGCAAATGCTATTATAGCCAACTCTATGTTGTGGACTAGATATTTCTGCTCGTAGGTCTCTAGTTATCAAAACACAGAAACAATCACCTTTCTATGTTGTATCAATACATAGCCCATGGCATTTAGTAAGGCAACACAATACACCATAAATCCTAATGTGCCCTATGGGATTATCAGAATCGACATTGTTGTCATTCTCTACTTTAACTTCTAGAAACTCTGTTCACATTTATGAAATTAAATGAACTCAATATCATTCTATATCAACTTAGTCATCGACATGGCTATATAGGAAAAGCCATCCATGAACCTTCTATAATATTTGACTAAATTGAGAAAACTCCTCACATCATTTGGATTAGTCAAACATGCCAATCCATTATAACCGTCACTTTAGATGGGTCAACTGATACAATCTCTAGAAATAATATTCCCTAAAAATGTGACTTTCTTCAATCAAAACCCGCACTTCTTGAATTTATCATATAGAAACTGCTTCTGCAATCTCTGCAATACCATCCTTAAATGTTTCTCATGCTTGGCAATATTCTTGATGTGAGGACCCGAAATCGAAAACGTAATGACTAGATGTGATTAAGGTGATTAATATCGATAAGAGGCTATGCATGTAGTAAAAAAAGTGGAGGTTAAAAGTGAAAAATTGAAAAAATGCCCAAAAATC
>JAODPA010157588.1:0-14475 GCA_025585075.1 Nepenthes mirabilis
ATTTAGTTTAAATATATTAAAATAACAAATCATAAAAGATATTGGTGTCTAGTGGCAAAATAACTCACTTTCATGAGGATGTTAAACTAAATTTTTATTCCAGGAAACATAAACTTCATATTATAGTTTACTATTTGGAAATATTGAATTAGAAAACAGCCGTTAATAAAACTAACAAATTCTTAATGCACAGAACATGTCTTCCAGATGCTTTTTCTTTCTACTATTTACTTTTGCTTTCTAGATTAGCCAAAATTTGTTTGAGTTGAGTGATGATTAATAACGGAGCAAGTTCTATACATGTGACCTTCTATTTTGATTTGCGGCATGCAAAATTCAAATTGAAATGACCACAAGGCTAATAAAGAACCTCGGTGATAGATTCTAAGTTCATGGTATGTATCATGATATTGTCTTTGGGAATGAGTTAACCAACTTTTTTTTCTTTTGATACGTTCCTAGATTCAGATTATCTTATGATTAATGAGCTGCTTGATCTTCCTCTGACGAGCCAAACTATAGTCGATTATGTACCTGTAATACCGAATCTGGATTTTGTGTAACACAACTAATAAATAAGAGATCAGATGATTGATGAGACCCACTTCCCAGTATATCCTCCAACAATCAAATTAGAAATCTTTTTAAGAAAATAAAAAGATGCGAGGATATGAAAGAAATGAATAGATATATGTTGTGGGGGATTGAGTGTGTGTTTACGCCCGACTAGAGGCAGTTTAGAGGTGCGCCCAGCTGAAGAACGGTTAGGGTTGCATCCAACTGAGAGGTAGCTTAGAGATGTGCCCGATTAAGGGTAGTTTAGGGGTAGCCCGACTAAGGGAAGGCTTAGGAGTGCACCATATTGAGGACGGCATAGGGGTGCACCCAACCGAGGGACTGTTTAAGGATGCACCTGATTGAAGGTGGGTTAGGGGTGTGCCCAACTGATGGGCGGCTTTGTGGTGTGCCTAACTAAGAACAGCTTTGAGGTGCATCCGACTAAGGTCGGCTTTGAGATGCGTCAGACTGAGGATGGCTTTAAGGTGCGTTCGACTGAGGACGACTTGGAGGATGCACCTGATTGAGGGCGGCTTAGAGATGTGCCCAACTGAGGGCAGCTTAGGGGTGCGCCCGACTAAGAATGGCTTTGAGATGGAAGGCAGGAGCAGGGCATCTGGATGGAAGATGGGCCTTCCAATGAAGAGCAGGCCTCCAGGAATGGACAACATGAGTTAGACCCTCAGATTGCATCCAACCAGTGGATGGCTTATGAAGATGCACTCATGAGAGAGTGACTGACTAACGACCATTGCAGAATTCATTGTGCCTCTAGAGCCCTTAATCAACATTCTTCTTCAAAGAATAGTGAGACGGTGGATGTGAGAGACTAGGATGCTCAAGTGATAGAATGCAACTGAGGTGGAGGACTTGGCTCCATGGATGTACTCGACAGACAGCGGCTTTGGGGACGAAGTGTTTGCTCAGTGAGAGGGAATGGGAGACCCAATCCTCTCAGAGCATTTTCAAGCTAGAGGTCACCCTCCTCCCCCATCTTCGGTTGAGAGAGGGGATATTTGTAAAGCTGACGTTGATATGGCTTCTGTGCCAAGGCACGCGACAAGTGTCTCGCAAGGATTTGCTGGCCTATTGGACAGTGATGGGCTACTGCTATCAGCTGTCATTTTGCGGTGGTGGTGTGACTACGGCTAGTCCTTGTCGATATTCGCTAGATTGTTCCGACGAGCGATTCGTTGGGCTGCTGTGGACAAATGGGCATCGCAGTTCCCCCAGTACTGACCTCGATGGCCATTAGCAGACATCTTCTATGTTAGTGTTTTCTACGCTAGCTAGGCTGTCATCACTGGTGCTAGAGGGTTCTCGTGCTATGATTGATTAAGCCATAGGGGGCTGTCTGTTGGGCCTAGCCTATCGCTATCCCATTGGCCCATTCGTGCTGACTGTGCTTGGGCCTACTTCATGGCCTTCTGGACTTCATTTCTTGAGGGCTTGCTAGTAGATGGGCTTGTCTCTGTGCTGGCCTATAGCTTATCATGACCCATCACTAGCCCCCCATACCTAGGACTGGGCCTCGCTAGTTCCCGGTATAATGGAGGATGGAATGTCTTCTGCAGGCTAGCTCACACATTCCTTCACAAGGCATTTCTTTGCCGATTCTTGAGGGCCGCATCTCTTTCCAAATTGCATTGCAGCTTTCCATACTGGCATCAGGATTTCATGCTCTATTCGGAAGGATTTTCTGTCACTTCCGGATGTAGTGCTAATTTAATGCTAGTAGCGTGCAGGCACAATCTTCCGCATTAATAGCTTGCCGATTCACCTCCTCTTACTATAAATAGGGGTGGCTCCACACTTTCGTGGACAATCTCCTCATCAACCAAGTGGTGCAAGAGATAAGAGTACGAAAGGAGCCCACATTGCCATAGGTTAGGATTTGGTGGAGTTCTGAGAGTTTTAAAGAAGAACTTGAAGCCGGTCATGTTGTTCCTTCCTTGATTGCTTTGATATCACAATGAGGATGGTTTGATCGTAGAACCAGCGTTATCTTCCTTTCCCACCAACTGGCATCCGACTGTCCCCCTTTAGAGGAGCCTTGAAGGATTGGTGGCTCCATTGTTGTTCTCTTGGATCAGTGGGAGTGGCACCGCCTTCGGTAGCTCCTACTAAGTTTGTTGTCGATGCTTGTTTGTGCGGGTTCATACGGAGTCTGCCCGGGACTGGGTCATCGTCGCCGCGTTGGACTTAGCTCCACTCCAATGGCTATAGCTGGTCTTAATGATAGATCTCTAGGTGGAAGGTCTCCCGTGCGATAGCGACAGCATTTGATGCCTTGTTATTGCAGGGGATGGCTTTCCAGACACAGCAGGCCGAGAGTAGTGGTGCATAGGGTCCTTAGTAGCTCGGGTCAGAGGTGCATAGGAACCTCGTCCATATGGGTGACTAGACCATGCCGATTTTGAGGTCCAACTGCTTCCTTTGCAAGGACAAGCACCTGTTTACCCTTTGGGTGTTCATCCATGAAGCTAAGCTTCAGTGGTCGGATTGTCGCTCCATATTTTTATTTTCTTTCTCTTACTGCGTGTATTCACCGTTGTAAGCTTTGTACTTTATAAAAGAAATTAATGAATGAAACTATCGAGCGTTACTGTTTTTCCTGCCTTGTGTCTTCTGATTCTATTGCATGATTCAAATGGTTGAAATGCTTACATGTTGTGGGTTGTTTAACAGTCTAAATGACTAGCGACTCAATCTTCAAGCAATTCAACTCTCGGCTGTCGTTAAAAGCTCATAGGAGGGGCTAACCAGATGAATCAACCTCAAGCCTACCACAGCCGCGCACCATACGCCTCACCCTTGGAAAATGGCGTGCCAGGACATCGTTAACTGCACTATGCCGTTGTCACTTCAATCAAGCATCTTAATGCAGTGATAGCATTGGGAGGCATTGTGTCACGCGTCATTATTAAATTGGTGAAAGGATGCTCCACAATTTGCCAGGGTGAAGGCATGTGTCACTGCTGCTATGAGGGACGTGCCAGTTCACTCTTTCCAAACAATGTCGTCCCTGGTAGGGGCATTGCCTATTTAAGTGCTAGCCCCCAAGCCTTTTCTTTACTGCTCAACTCCTTTGAGTGTCTTCGCTTTCACTTTGCTGCTTTTCACCCTTGCTTGTGGCATGGCTGATGAAAGTCTCATCTACATCCCGACTTTGCCCGCCATGGGAGGTGGCGCATTGTCCTCCTCTTCCCTTGAACCCTGGTCCATAGGGGGGCGATGACAAGCGCTGGTCATGGGAGGATGGAGGTGCTAGAGAGGAAGGCTCGATTAACGGGGCAGCTACCAATGAAGGGCGCCACTCAGGCGCCTCTATTCCTAGACCCCCTGGGGGTTTGAGGGCGCCTCCAACTCCTAAGCCCATGAGACCTTCTCGACAACGATGTTCATTTCTCAAATGGGTCTTGCTTTCTTAATCTTTGTGCGCATGCTTCATTGACATGGCTCTAACTAACTGCACTTTTCTGCTTGACAACTAGGAAGGGTGACTTGTTGATTGGTGTGCCAGGTCAGAGCCACCAATGCGGAGACAGAGCGGGGTCTACAGAGGACCAATCAACTCTCCCAAGCTCTATCCAATTCGGAGGTGATATTATACGAGATTTTCAAGGACTACATCGAGCCCTAGATCAGATCGCCATACTCGAGGAAGAGCTTAGGGCAAGGCTGCATCTGGGAGAGGTTGCTCTGCTACTAGAGGACTAATTTCAAGAGGACATCGACTTCTACAAGAAGATAGTCTCTCTAGCTACTCTTGAGTAAATTGTAGGCATCCTGGACTCTAGGAATAATGGAGATACTTGCCGTTCGGAACTGATTGGCTTTCCAGTGGAAGAGGATAGAGGGCCTATGCCATGATCTCCGAGGAGCCCCATCCATAGGATAGCCGTCTAGCTAGGCCATAGGCATAGGTAGCTTTTTGTATCTCAAGGCTGATAGATGCCTTCGACTGTACATCCTGGGACTTTAATGAAATGTCTTGATTTTCATGAGTAATGTTGTGTGATGTGTCCCGTTGATGCATTAGAATTATTATCCCTGCGGCTCAGCGTCCGTCTAACATGTTGCTTAGGTTCAACAAGTCCACATGCCCCCGGATCTACTGCTCTAGCTGACGAGGCATGGGCTCCCGAGAACTCACACTTTCCATCGAAAGAACGACTTGAGGGAGACAATTATTCCTGACAGGCGACGACTTCCGTGGGTGGCTGGCTGCATAGGGAAACGGGGTGTTGACCATTATGATGGGTGACGAGAGATGTGTCACGTCGCCTTATGGGTTAGACGCGTGCCATTGCCATTATGAGGGTGGCTCTTTGATTTCCTATGTGACATAGTTTGGTGCCAAGCGAGAACGGGGGGTGCAATGCGAGGGGCTGTCGCAGCCCCTTTGACGCCCTCGGACAGCCCCTGTTTTTCCTTAAAAAATAATAAAAACAAAAAAAAGAAAATTTATTTTTTTTAAAAAAAATAGGGGCCATCTGAGAACAAATCGGACGGCATCAAGGGCGTCGGAGGGGCTACAACGCCCTCCCAGCGTTGCAGCCCCCCGAAAGTGGTGCCAAGGTTTTTGTCTATTTAAATCGTGCGCCTCTTAGCGATCTCCTGCACTTTTCCTGTTTCTTTCGAATTGCTTGCATCTATTCTATCTCTTTTGGTTTCCACTTTCCTGGCTTCGAAGAGGGTTGCCGAGATTGCTTCCTTTCTTTTCGACTGGGCGGTAGTATCTCTATATATGAGATATAGTATCTCCAGCCACATTGCGTATATCGTCCTTGAGGTTGAGAAGACGGTTTGTAACCCCCCATAAGGGTTCGTCTCCTTCTATGAGGAGCATATGAAGTCTGGCCTTTGAGTCCCCTTCGGGAAGGAGTTAGTCGATATTCTGAGGGCGTTGAAGATCTCTATGGCCCAGCTGCATTCAAATGCCATGCGGTACCTCGTTACTCTATGTGCCTTCTGCCGCACGCAAGGCTTTCTTCTCAATCCTTAGGGTTTGCCAGCCATATTTCAGTTCAAACAAGAGCTTGACTAGATCGCTTTCACCCCTCACTCCACATTCCAGATTAGTGAAGGGAATCCTAACTCGGTAAAGAGGTAGAAGGATCCTTACTTTTTCTTGGTGACCGGTCCAGAATGGGCATTCTTGAACAGGTGGGGCGACATCAATAGCACCTACTATGGTGAGCTCCCAAAGCAGATGGAAGCAGCCACATGTCAGCTGGAGGGGTTCGTTATCAAACACGCTAATGAGATGAAGTGCACCGGTGATTGGATCTCCAACAAATCGCTTCACCAGGTTGAGTGGGAAGCATAGGCAGAGGCCAACGAGGAGGAAATGCTGGAGATGCCCCTTCGTCTCATGAAGAGAAAATGTGAGGAGCCGGTTATCAGTTCTCCTCCTGAAGAGTTGGTTGATTGGTCTAAGCCATCTTCTCCATCTCGGTCTCCTCTTGAGGAGGTCAGGTCGATTGATGCTATTTACACCAAGAAGCCCAACATGACTATCATGTTGAAATATGTTCACTCCCTTGTAGGTGATTTCAACAAACTAGTTTGCTATCGGGGTGCATTAGCCGGTCAACATACGTTGACCGGCTAGAAGATAAAAACGGTCAATGGAGTTGACTGGTGGACAACCAGCTGAATCCGATCAACGGGGATGTTGACCGTCTAAGGGCTATAGGAGTGCTGCTGGATGGTGGACGGGTGACAAAAAAGGTCAACAGGGATGTTGACCGAATGGCTGTGGAGGACGGTCAACGGAAGGTTGACCGGATGGTAACAGGATCCGGTCAATAAAAAGTTGACTGGATGGCACTGAAGACGGTCAACGGAGAGTTGACCGGATGAATGTTGAAGACGATCAATGAGATGTTGACAGGCTGATAAGGCCAAAATTTATCAGTTGGTATTGTTGGTATGGAATCAACCAAGAAATACTAGAAGACTCTTATGATAGCCAATGGGCACAGACGGCGAAGGGACTTGACTGCAGCAACGACTGAGGACGTCGTGGACAGCTGGCAACAAGTTACTGGATAGTAAAGCAAGTGGCAGACCTGCTACGCATGCGGCGTCTGTGCAGGTGGCAGACCTGCTACGCATGCGGCGTCTGTGCAGGCGGCTGGTTGCAGAGTTGGTGGATAAAGTTGTTGGCAGGTTGTAGAGCAGGTGACAGGCATTTGACCACATTCAGCCTGCCTATTGGTTGAAGGTCTCCGGGCAGATCATGATATATATGCATGCTGGGCATGCTCTGTGGAGAGCGCGCAAGGCGCCATGAGAGTGGCCTTGGGTGATAGAGAAATCACTATGGGCGAACATTCTCCGGGGCTTATGTAGCCGGTCGCTGAGTGCGGGGGTGAAACGAAGGGCTGCCGTTTCACTAATACTTGTAAAATGTAGAGAGGAGTGCACCACCAATGAGAGGGAGAAGAAAGAAAAATAGAGAGTAAGAGAGAGGAGTGTTTCCTGTTTACTCTGGAGAGATTTTTCTTTATTATTCTCGGGTGTGTAGCAGATACTCCATCTCGGGGGTTTGTAACCCATTTTACATAGTGAATTTATTGGTGGATTTTGTGTCACGTGGTTTTTTCCTCTTCGATTCGAGAAGGGGTTTCCACATAAAAAACGCTGTGCATCTCTTGTTCATTGTTCCTACTAAATAGTGGCTATCGATGACAGGGGTTTCGAGTTTTCCGCTGCTGCCGGATCTGGTGGATCCGGGTCTTCTGACCCCTACAACAGAGAATCCTCTAAGCAGGGGGCTGTTTGAGAGCCAAAGGATTCGGTCATGGATGGATTTGGCATGCAAATTGACACCTCTCCGATTTTGGAGCACAAAGCTACTATTTCCATCTCTTGGTCTCATAAGGGTAGTACATATGCGCCTCCCCCAGCTTTTGTAGAGGGGCGGCATTGGGCCGCCAACCCGATGCTGAGACGATGGCTGCTAAGCCTGAGGTGGAGAGGACCAAGGCTGGTAGGTCACTAGTCATTGTGCCATTAGGAGGGCCTGATGCCATCCTTTCCTCATTGGACGGCTGGGACCTAGAGATAGCTGCCACTACTCTAATCGAGGGGCGAGCTTATGAAGGTTCCCACCCTAGCATAGCACGGTGTCCCACTCACCGGGGGATTGAGGTCTAACCCAATAGTCATGGGAGACATGGAGGCCAATGACGTTGACGAGGTTGTAGAGGCTATGGCAGACACTAAAGCCGCGGAGGTGCCCTGCTCTGGTCCTCCGAAATTAAGAGTCCTAGAGGAGGTTGAGGTTACCGTGGCCGTGGAGGTTGTTAAAGGGGCCATTGATGCAGCCGAGGTCACTAAGGGACCTTCCTTCGAGCCTTCAGAGTCCAGGACTTTGGAGGTTGAGGAGTATGCAAATGCTACAGAGGCTGCTGGACCATCTCGTCTCGTGCCTGCGGAGGCTGAGGCCCTAGAGTCAAAAGGGTCGAAGGAGATGGCGGAGGGTGCAGCAGCACCTCGTTCTGGGCCGCCAATGCCTGAGGCCTTGGGGGTTATAGGGGCCACACGTGCCGCAAAGATCGATAAGGCACCTCGCTCCAACTCCCCAGAGCATGGGAGCTTGGAGACGATTGAGGTTAGATCGAGTCGTCTACTCTCGGAGTGGCTACCTTTGGCTGAGATGTTTTTTGGGCACCTTCTTGTTCCTTCTTGTTTCCCTTCCTTGTTTCTGTTGTTTGCCAACTGACTAGTTTCTGCTTGCAGTTGCAGGGGAGGGCCCATCAACTCGCTACCTTCACAGACTGTGTGGCCCTAGCCTTTGTCAGTCCGAAGAGGCTCGGGGAAGCAAAGAACAAAGCAAGACGAGCTGAGGAGCGAGCTGAGGACCTCGACTGTGAGCTACTTTAAGAGAGGTTGAAGACTGCTTCGCTTGGGGGATTCACTCTATGAGTATGGGGAATGCATTACTCATCTCTAGGAAGAGGTCCTTTGGCTCAGGGATGAGCTCAAAACTTGTATTCACCCTAATAAGCTCAAGGATATGTTGGACCGCAGGTTTTGGGAAGGGGTCCATATCTGCCAGTGCATAATGAGCCTTGTAAAACCAAACTTCCTGGTCTCCAAAGCATTTTTGGTAATGGAATCAACTAGGCCCTCCAAAGCATTGTTGCTGCTTGTCCATCTTTTCATGTGGTATCATCTTGTCGGATGCTTCGTGTTGTTTTACCAGCTAATTGTTGTTTCCATCAACCTTGGGCTTGTCTCGAGTGCATTAGCCTGATCGTGTTCATCCCCTGAGGAGAATGTTGTAGCACCTTAATTCTAAGGGGGTGCTCTATCCTGTGTTTGGAATGTCATAGCATGCCTATGGGTGAGCCTTACTAGGGCCGGCTGGATTTCATGACCGCAGTCGTCGACCTCTGGCAGAGTCATAGGCCATAATTCATGCGCTACCATGTTAGTGCTCGGTTTTGATATCAGACAACATAACTCACGCACGCCTGATGCTAGCCGGCCTACCATCATAGACTGAGGGTGCTATCTCCTTCGGGAGGAGGTCGCCGCACGCATGTTCTAAAAGCCTCTAAAGTTTTAGTGGCCACTTAATGGGATGCTTCAAGAGCCCCCAAGCTGTGGTGTTCGACTGTGAAAGGGCCACTCGATGTGGGATCGTGGTTCCAATTTGATCGCGTGCGAGCTGGTTAGTGAGGGACCTAAGTTCTATGACAGTTTGAAGGTTGTGCTGATGATGAATCAGTATTTACCCGACCTAGGGGCAGTCTAGATTATTTGATGCTCTGAGATGATATGCAGGCATTCATATGAGTAAACAAAATGACTATTTTACCAATAAAAGTATAGTTCAAGCAAGTTGTATGATACACAAAGACTTACTTGGATTCAACGTGGAACCGTAATAGGTGCTTTACAGTGCATGGTGTGCTATGTCCATGGAACTGGTTCACTATCCCGGGTGCAGGGCTTGCACACGCCACTTTGGAGGGTTGTCGAGGCACTTTGGTAGGTGCTCTAGCCCATTGGCTCTATGCCCGATGAGACTTCATCCTCCACCATGAGCACTTTAGCTCCACGTTGGCTTGTTTGACAACTAGTGGCTTGGGCTTCGTTGTCGGCCGATATGGTCTGCAGCAACTCGTATTAGTATAGCGCTTGGCCGGACGATGCCCGCTGCAATGTAACGGGTAGTGGATCAAGAATGTCAACTCCTCTATTGTGAAACATGATAGCTTTCGTGGGGTCCACTACTATTCAATGGGGTCGATAAGAGGTGTTGTTACTGGATCGACCTTATCTAGCCCCCGGGCTTGGCCTCTGCTCCGGTGAGGAAATGGTAAAGTGCTTGCCAAAGTGGTGAGAGTCTCCTTTGGAAAGTTGCCGATTTCCTCGAGGATAAAGAAGGCCCCATTGCTTTGGGCGATTGTCCTTTTTGAGACTGGGTCGAACTTCCTTTTGGGGATGGTCCCTGTCACTCACGAGCTGCCTGGATGTTAGAAGATGGAGCCCTCAGCGTCACACCTTTTGATGGGTGTAGGCAGTCTGGGCCTATAGGGTCTAGACACCCGGTTGGACAGCGACCATTTGCACACTTTGGGTCGGTCATCTACCCGCGCGGCTACCTAAGGAGGGGTCATTGCCATGAGTGATGAGGCCTCCAGCTGATGCGTTGGCTCGTACACAGGATGCTAACCATGCTTGTTATGTAGTGTGATGGGAACACTTTTTAGTTGTTTCCCACAGACGGCGCCAAGATACATCCCTGGATCCGAGTTATCTAATGGTTAGGAAACTTCTCAATCTTCCTTTGACTGATCGAATTGAAGTCGGTCCGGTATCATAATTTCGAACCTAAATCTTGCCAACACAACTAACCAACAAGAGATCAGAATATTTGCAAAAAGTGCCCCTGGTATATCTTCTGATACTTGAGTCAAAAATCTTTCCCAGGGAATGAAAAGATGCGAGGATATGAGATAAATACATTGATGCATATTATGGAGCATTGAGTGTGTGTGTGACTGGCTAGGGGTAGCATAGAGGTGCACCCGACTAAGAAGCGGTTTAGGGTTGCGCCTGATTGAGGGGAAGCTTAGGGACGCGCCCTATCACAAATCTGGATCAAACATATCAATTAAAATAATTAATTATAATTTTTAAAATTTAAAATTCTAAATAAATTTAATAAATCATTCAAAATTCAAAAAATATGGGTGGAATAAACTAATTATACAGGACCCGATAGTCATGGGATACATGGAGGCCAATGACGTTGATGAGGTTGTAGAGGCTGGGTCAGCCACTAAAGCCGCGGAGGTGCCCTGCTCTAGTCCTCCGGAATTAAGAGTCCTAGAGGATGTTGAGGTCACCGTGGCCGTGGAGGTTGTTAAAGGGGCCATTGATGCAGCCGAGGTCACTAAGGGACCTTCCTTTGAGCCTTCAGAGTCTAGGACTTCGGAGGTTGAGGAGTATGCAAATGCTACAGAGGCAGCTGGACCATCTCGTCTCGTGCCTGCAGAGGCTGAGGCCCTAGAGTCAAAAGGGTCTAAGGAGATGGTGGAGGGTGCAGCAGCACCTCGTTCCGGGCCCCCAATGCCTGAGGCCTTGGGGGTTATAGGGGGCACACATGCCGCAAAGATCGATAAGGCGCCTCGCTCCGACTCCCCAGAGCATGGGAGCTTGGAGGCGATTGAGGTCAGATTGAGTCGTCTACTCTCGGACTGGCCACCTCTGGCCGAGATGTTTTTTGGGCACCTTCTTGTTTCCCTTTCTTGTTTTTGTTGTTTGCCGACTGACTAGTTTCTGCTTGTTGTTGCAGGGGAGGGCCCATCAACTCGCTACCATCACTGATCGTGTGGCCCTAGCCTTTGTTAGTCCGAAGAGGCTCAGGGAAGCAGAGAACCAAGCAAAATGAGCTGAGGAGCGAGCTGAGGACCTCGACTGTGAGCTACTTTAAGAGAGGTTGAAGACTGCTTCGCTTGGGGGATTCACTCTATGAGTATGGGGAATGCATTACTCATCTCTAGGAAGAGGTCCTCTGGCTCAGGGATGAGCTCAAAACTTGTATTCACCCTCACAAGCTCAAGGATATGTTGGACCGTAGGTTCTGGGAAGGGGTCCATATCTGCCAGTGCATAATGGGCCTTGCAAAACCAAACTTCCTCGTCTCCATCTTCCACCCTAGGAATGCCTATGTGAGGCAGAATTCAGAGCTAATGATTTCAGCTGGTGAAGCCGCTGGATCTTCGTCTCATCCACTAGAGAGCTCGCAGCCGCTAGACCGTCCCTCCTTTGATAAGTAGGCTATTTTTTTTTGTATTTGTCTTGCGCGATTGGCCCATTTTGTACATATTCATTTTTGGTAATGGAATCAACTAGGCCCTCCAAAGCATTGTTGCTGCTTGTCCATCTTTTCATGTGATATCATCTTATAGGATGCTTCGTGTTGTTTTGCCAGCTAATTGTTGTTTCCATCATCCTTGGGCTTGTCTGGAGTGCATTAGCCTGATCGTGTTCATTCCCTTAGGAGAATGTTGTAGCTCCTTAATTATGAGGGGTGCTCTATCCCGTGTTTGGAATGTTGTAGCATGCCTATGGGTGAGCCTTACTAGGGCCGGTTGGATTTCATGACCGCAGTCGTCGACCTCTGGCAGAGTCATAGGCCGTAATTCGTGCGCTACCATGTTAGTGCTCGGTTTTGATATCAGACATCATAACTCACGCACGCCTGATGCTAGCCGGCCTACCATCGTAGACTGAGGGTGCTATCTCCTTCGGGAGGAGGTCGCCGCACGCAAGTTCTAAAAGCCCCTAAAGTTTTAGCAGCCACTTAATAGGATGCTTCAAGAGCCCCCAAGATGTGGTGTTCGACCGTGAATGGGCTACCCAATGCAGGATCGAGGTTCAAATTTGATAGCGTGTGGGCTGGTTAGTGAGGGACCGAATTCTATGGCCGTTTGAAGGTTGTGTTGATGATGAATCAGTATTTACCCAACTTAGGGGCAGTCTAGGTTATTTGATGTTGTGGGATGATATGTAGGCATTCATATGAGTAAACAAAATGACTATTTTACCAATAAAAGTACAGTTCAAGCAAGTTGTATGATACACGCAAGACTTACTTAGATTCAACGTGGAATCGTCATAGGCGCTTCACAGTGGGTGGTGTGCTATGTCCATGGAACCGGTTCACTAACCCGGGTGCGCGGCTTGCACACACCACTTTGGAGGGTCATCGAGGCACTTTGGTAGGTTCTCTGGCCCATGGGCTCTATGCCCCATGAGACTTCGTCCTCCACCATGAGCACTTTAGCTCCACGTTGGCTTGTTTGACAGCTAGTGGCTTGGGCTTCGTTGTCGGCCGATATGGTCTCCAGCAACCGGTATTAGTATAATGCTTGGCCGGACGATGCCTGGTGCAATGTAACGAGTAGTGGATCAAGAATGTCAACTCCTCTATTGCGAACATGATAGCTTTCATGGGGTCCACTACTATTCAATGGGATCGATAAGAGGCATTGTCACGGGATTGACCTTATCTAGCCCCCGGGCTTGGCCTCTGCTCCGATGAGGAAATGGTAAAGTGCTTGCCAATGTGGCAAGAGTCTCCTTTGGAAAGTTGCTAATTGCCTCGAGGATAAAGAAGGCCCCATTGCTTTGGGCGATTGTCCTTTCTCGGACTGGGTTGAACTTCCTTTTGGGGATGGTCCTTGTCACTCACAAGCCACCTGGATGTTAGAAGATGGAGCCCTCATCGTCACACCTTTTGATGGGTGTTGGCAGACTGGGCCAATAGGGTCTAGACACCCGGTTGGACAGCGACCAATCGCACACTCTGGGTCGGTCATCTACCCACGCGGCTACCTAAGAAGGGGTCATTGCCATGAGTGATGACGCCTCCGGCTGATACGCTGGCTCGTACACAGGATGCTTACCATGCTTGTTATGTAGTGCGATGGGATCACTTTTCAGTTGTTTCCCACAGACGGCGCCAAGATACATCCCTGGATCCGAGTTATCTAATGGTTAGGAAACTGCTCGATCTTCCTTTGACTGATCGAATTGAAGTTGGTCCAGTATCATAATTTTGAACCTAAATCTTGCCCAACACAACTAACAAATAAGAGATCAGAGGATTTACAGAAATTATTTTCGGTATATCTTCCGATACTTGAGTCAAAAATCTTTCCCAGTGAATGAAAAGATGTGAGAATATGAGATAAATGCATTGTTGCATATTGTGGAGCATTGAGTGTGTGTGTAACCGGCTATGGGTAGCATAGAGGTGCACCAGGCTGAGAAGTAGTTTAGGGTTGCACCTGATTGAGGGGAAGTTTAGGGACGCGCCCTGTCACAAACCTGGATCAAACATATCAATTTAAATAATTAATTATAATTTATGAAATTTAGAATTCTAAATAAATTTAATAAATCATGCTAAATTCAAAAAATATGGGTGTAATAAACCAATTATACAGGACCCGATAAATCAAAATTCACACAGGATCTCATCAGACAATCATCCGGATAAAATAAATATGACCTACTTTGCAATCATCGTAAGTGAGGTAATAATTCAAGCAAAAATCATAATTAAACATAACATAATATCCAAACTATTTTTGAAAGATAACCATGAGCCTATATCCTGCTAATTCTATAATCCAGTCACATTTCATACCATTTTAAATCATAATAAAACTAAAACTTACCAAAATGGACGAATAGCTGATAGATCACTTTCTTACTCCTGCAATGTATCGGAACCTTCAACTCTGAAGGGATGAAATATAAAATATGAGTCTAATACTCAACAAGTATCATATTTTAATAAAAGAAGTCCAATAAATGAGATGGAGAGTCAAATGAATAAATATCCAATCATATAACATAATAAATCTAATTTTTTGATAT
>JAODPA010157599.1:0-14474 GCA_025585075.1 Nepenthes mirabilis
GATTAAGGATCTGTTGTGTCACGGGTCTGTGGTTGTCGTACGGATTATGGAACATTCAGATTTCCAGGCCTGTGGTGGCGTCAGTCAAAGGGTCCGGTCTCCGTAGCTCTAAACCTGGATCAGCACAACACAAACAACAAACAAGAGGTCAGAGGTCCGACGGGATTTCTCTCACCACGGCCACTTCAACGCTCAAGTCAGCAAGTTCCCGCAATGAACGAAAATGGCGCACACGGCGTGCGGCGGGAAGGGATGCTGATGAAACGTGAGTGATGTGTATGTTTTAGAATGGTGGATGCAATTAGCAGTTTGTGGAAGGCCTGGCTTCCTTAATGCACCGCGGTGGGTGGCTAACTTCCCGCTGCCTGAATAGACTTGGGGAAGGTGATCGTGAGAGAAACGGGCTCACTCGTGAACATAGGAGATAAGTCTTATCTCAGTTTGAGTTCTTTCTCTCGTGTGATCTGTTTAGAGGAGGAAGGATCGGAATTCGAATCCTTTTCTCTGCGGAGAGTGGGAGCTCTTATAGGGTCCTCTTCATTAGACTATGGGCGCCAGAATGCCCATTGCAAGGGCTTCCTTGCCTCTGGTCACTGTAGCCGACCGCTGGTCATGTCGGCTGTTGGTTTGCGGTGGCGGGCAGGCTCCTGAGTGCTGCCGGCCACGCCTGATCTTCCTCTGAGCAGGGATTAGTTGGTTATCTGCGGGCGGTTACCTGAGCAATCGGCGCAGTGCTAGCCACTTCTCCATTTGCTGGCTTTTTCTCTCTCCTGTTGGTTTTTCGACAGTGCATTAATGCTCTGCAGGGCGCTCGTCGTCTTCTGCGAGCGGGCGCCACGTATGCTCCCTGCGCAGTCGGGCTGGGCTCGATATCCTTCGTGGGCCCTAACTTCCTTCGTAGGCTTGGACATCTTTCGTGGGCCTCGACATGGGATCCAACACTAGCCCCTCATGCCTGGGCCGGCCAGTGGTAGGGCCTGGCATGTTCCTTGGGTCCACTCTACGGCCCCACCGCCTTCCTCGTGCTGCGCCATCGTTTGTCATTTTCTGGACTCAGCGCTATAAGGTCCCACATTGGATTGGGGGAGGGGAACGAAGTGTCCTTATAAGGGCATGGACACCTCCCTCCTTGTAGACGCGTTTTGGGGGCGGCTTAGGCCGTCTGCCAGGAACAAAACCGTGAGGCCTGTAGGCTTGGAGATGCCGTGAAACTCTCCCAAGCTGCGGCCTGTAGGCTTGGAGACGCCGCGAAGTTCTCCCGGGCTAAAGCGGACAATATCTACATGCGGATGCACCGGGGACGTTACAAATTATATCAGAGAAGGGATCCGGTCCAGTGTGTCAGCGAGGACGCTGGGTCCCCAAGGGGGGTGGACTGTAAGGTACCACATTAGATTGGGGGAGGGGAACGAAGTGTCCTTATAAGGGCATGGACACCTCCCTCCTTGTAGACGCGTTTTGGGGGTTGCTTAGGCAGTCTGCCAAGAACAAAACCGTGAGGCCTGTAGTCTTGGAGATGCCGTGAAACTCTCCCAGGCTGCGGCCTGTAGGCTTGGAGACGCCGCGAAGTTCTTCCTGGCCAAAGCGGATAATATCTACATGCGGATGCGCCGAGGACGTTACACGCGCCTTCCCCAGGAGACTGCACAGGCTTTTCTGACGCTGCAGTGACTCGTCACCCTGATTGGTAAGAGTCGCACGCCCTAGGTTGCATCTGATTAGGGGTCTTTCCTATTCCATGAAAGACGTTAGCTGGTAGACATGCTACGCTGGGCAAGAGAATGGCTCCCATTTTGCCCATAAATAGGAGAGGCTCCTAAGCAAGTGGAGCACATCCCTTAGCTACCTTTGGAGAAGCAATGAGAAGATTCTGGCTCACCCCGCCCTTGGCAGGGGCTCGAGAAGGAGTTGAACGGATCAGCTGGATGCACGTAGCCCTTGATGAAAACCGTTCTAACTCCCGTGTCGCGGTCCGCTCCTCATGCTAATGAGAGTGGTTCGGCCACTCTGCTGTCGTTGTGCACCCTATCTTCGGGCTGTGGCTCACCTGACGTGTTGCAAAGCCAGGGCGGAACCTCCGCGGGGATGTTTCCCACTGGCGGAGGGTGCCGCTCATGGTCTCCACCTCACTGAGCTCGAGCATAGACCGTGGAGGAGGAGAGGCAGGAAACTCAGCGAGGGAGTCGCGGGGCGCTTCCCCTACTTCCCCTGAGTGCTTTCCGGCCTCGGTGCTGATCCCACCCCTATGGATAGCATTTCGGTGGCTTCCACTTCCGGGGGTGCTCCTCGTGACCGCCTTCGCTTGCTTGGTGAACTACTAGTGGCTTCTGGCCGCGAGGATCTCATGTAGATCACGTTCCCCAAGTTCATTTGGGGTCATCATGAGGGACCTGGGGCTCCGCACTGCCGTCTTTCTTCATCTTTCTCGCAGTATTACAGCTGTAGATCTTGTACTTTGTAAGAAAGCATTGATTAATAAAAGAAGTAGCCCTTTTTTCTTTTATTTTCTCCTTCTCTTTGTGTGTGTTTCTTTTCTTTCCTGGGCATTTTCCCCTAGCGATCTGTGTTCAATTTTGCGAAAACGGAGGGGCCACTGTTGGCGGTCACATCCCCCGGTGTGACTGGTGTATTAAATGCTTGCGTGGTCAGGAGGCGTTGCGTCATGAAGACTTGTCTGGGAAATGCGCGAGGCTTCAGGGACCTTCCACGTGGAGGGCCTATTGGCCAAGCTCTGGCGCCCCTTGTCTTCTTAACACCGCCGTTTTCAGGAGAAGAATCTGCCTATTTAAACGCATCATTTTGTTCTTGAACCTTGCATTTCCTTGCGCCTGCGTGCTTAATAATTGCTTGTTCTTTCCGTTTGCATTCGATGGAGGATTCATCATATGAATCGGAGCGCTCTTCTGGCGAGTCGGAGTTTGGTTCTCATATCCCCAGGGCTTCAGGTGTTGACGCACCAGAAGAGGCTCGCTCTGAGGCCATTGTCGCGGGCCCTGTTCGATTTCTGCGGGTGCCTCCAGGTTTCGAGAAGGTAGAAGGCTCTGGCTCCTCCCAGGAATGTTCTCCGTGGAGGAGGGACCTCTCACTCCAGCAGACCACTAGGAGGCACGAGACACGGAAGCGCGCGCACAAGCCGCAATGTTTGAGGTGGAGCAGCTAAGGGCTCGTGCGACGCATTTGGAGGATGCCTGGGCTGAATCGGAAGGCAGGGCTTCGCATCTCACCGGCGCCAATGTGGCGGCTCAGGCCTGCATACGGGCCTTTGAAGATGAGAACGAGCAGCTGCGGCAACAGCATAGGGCTGAGGTCGCGAGGTTGCGGACAAAGCTGAGGACGAGGCTTCTGTCGGAGCAAGTTGATCCTGCTCTGGAGAAGAGTTATCAAGATGCGATCCGGCTCAGCCGGAAGCTGGCCTTGCAGGAGGATCCGAACTTTCGCGTCGGCGTCTTGGACCCCCGCAACTTCAGTGTCGAACGCACGCGTAGCTAGTTGACTACCTGGCCTCAAGCTCTTCTACACGCCACGCGGATCGCTAGCCGATAGCCACCATTGTTGTTGTCCCCTTTTTTTTCTTTTTTTTTTCGGCCGTTGTAACAAGATTCGCCATTGTAATAAAATTCGTTGTTTTGTCATACTGTTTCGTCTTCTGTACTCTTCGTTTCTGGATTTTCGTCTTTCGTTTTACATTATCGTGCGACCCTTCGTGGGCTTCACTATCGTGAGCCCTTATTTAATGTGGAGGTGCCAGCGTGGACTTTTGTCAGACGGCTGAGACGACGCGTTTGTCAGTCTGGCGCCTTGCCATGATTGCGGGTGACTTCGGGCCCTGCGATGCGCTACGAAGCTGGCACATGTCCCGGTCACTTGCGGTGGGCGTCGCTTAGGTTTCCCGCCTACTAGCCTTCCGTTGCTTATTTAAACCAGTCAGGATGGCTTATTCCTCTCGCCGAGATTTTTCCTATAGCTAACCCACGTCGAGAGAAAGAGAGGCATGGAAAAAAAGAGAGGGAGTTCTTCTTCTTCCCAGGCTCCCAGGGCGAGTCGCCATGGCGTTCACAATACAAAATCCGTCCTGACGGCGAGTGTTATCGCCGCCCTTATGGTCGATTACGACATCCCCAGCGACTCGGGTTACCGTGCTCCTGGCACCTTGGACAGAGCCAGCGCCCCCCAGCGGGCTACGTCACAGTCTACGAGCACCACCTGAGAGGGGGGCTCCGTTATCCCATGCCGTGTACGCTGTATGCGTTGGTGGATGCGTTGGAAGTCCCAGTGGCGAGGTTTCATCCCAACGCTTTGCGTTACTTGGTGTCCCTATGCATCTTCGCTCACCTCCACGGCGGCTCTTTCAACGCCAAGGCCACCAGACTGTTTTTTGCTTCACCGAGTCAGAGGATTGGGTGTCAATGTCGCCCAAGACGAGCTTCCATTTTCGGGGAACCAACCCCGATTCAATGAAGGGCTAGAAGGGTCGATTCTTCTTTCTGCCAGAGCCCCCTGATTCAGAGCTTTCTCGTGTGTCGGGACCGATTTCGGGATTCTTCCTAGTGAAGCCGCTGGCAGAGGATGCTGTGGGGGCGGTAGAATTGATAACCGCCATCCAATCTCAGGAGGCGAAGTTCTCGATTTAGGGTTATTTTCTGACGTCGATCACATTCGAGACCTCCAAGTGGGGGCCTTCATCTGGATGGAGAGTCACCGATCCGGGCAAGAGAGAGCCTGGTGGAGCTGCCGCTTCCCGATCTTCCGGTGGGGATGAGGAGGAGAACTACTTGCTGCTGGAGTCGTCCTCAAATGACGAAGAGGTTGAGGCCTCCCTAAAAAGGTTGAGGGAGGCCAGAGGGACTTCAATACGGAGGTCCCAAAGACAAGCTGCCAGTTCTTCAGTCGAGATTCGAAGTCCGGCCCTTAAGGCAGCTACGAGCGTGGGCCACCAGGGGGAGACCGTCGGACCGTCGTCGACTTCGGCTGCGGGGCTAGCCGTGCTCGAAGTCTACGAGGCGGAGTCTCAACCCGTTGGGGGGCCTCTCGCACGTTGCGTTGCTGAAGTATTCATGGACGCCGCTCCGGGAGTGATGGATGACGTTTTGGACCTTGATGGCCCGGAGGGGCTATGCTCGGTAGCGCCCGCGCCGACATCGGAGACAAGGGGACCTATTAAGTCGACTGTTATTTTTGTGGAGCCCATTTCGGAGGGCGGCATCCTGGAGGACGTAGCTTCACCGTCGGAAGAAGGAGTCGCGCTGGTCGCTGATCCGTCGAGAGCTGGCGAGGGGGCAGTCGGACGTCTTCGGGGTTGGAGCCCCCGAGCGCACATACAGCTGCCACCCTTCCAGCTAGCTCGCCTCCGGTGGGCGAAGGAGAGGAGCCTCAGGAAGGGGCTCCGCCAGGTGATCTTGCATACTCTCCGAGCACTACACCTACTCAGGTACAACTGCTTCGATTTGGCTTTTCCCTGTTGTTGGATGTTTTGGAGATTCCTCTAATGTCGTCTCCTTTGTAGGCTTCTGGAGATGCCGATCCTTTTGACGAGCTGACCGCCGTCCTCCACTGGGGCTTACAGCAGGCCATCCATCACGCAAGGGCCCGGCTCGCCTCCCTTCGAGAAGATAGAGAACAGGTGCAAGAGGAGAACAGGCACTTGCAGCGAAAAGTGGCGCAACTGGAAGCCCTACTCGTTGCTATGGAGGACGACAACGCACGCATGGCCAAAAACATGGTTGGTCGGCTTTCTCCATCTGAGTCGCAGCTCTTGATGGAGACTCGATATTGGGACGGTATTCGCTTTTGCCGCAAGGTCACTTCCCTGGTGGCTCCTCACGTACCGGAAGGAGTCTTTCATCAGGGGAACGTCGGGATCTGGGAGGCGTCTCGCCTGAGGAACTTCCACGAGGAAGCCGCTTCGTCCTGTCTACTCGAGTAGTCTTTATCTGTATAGGTTGTTTGGCTGCCCTTTGTCATTATCCCTTGCTTCTGTATCTTACTTATTCCTGGCAAAATGAATAAAGAGTGGCTCTTTCTTCTTTCACACTTGTTCTTTTCTGATGTGGTATGCTGCTCACAACTTTTGTTTAATATGATCCGTGGGGTCACGCCCCGTACTTGAATACTAAGCTCGCCGAGCTATTGTTGCCAAGGTCTTATCCAGGCGTCTTCTTGCGCTGTGCTCGTCCTTCATCAGTGGATATCATCGCAACTCACGCGTTTGATGGGAAGCTCGATCCGGTAGGACGGATGTCGTCGCAAGTCTCGTGGAGCCACAGCAAGGGTCAGCCGGGTTTTTAGGCCACAGCAACCGGACTCCGGGTTGTAGGCCTTGGTCGAGTATGTCCGCGGGAGGTGTGTGGCCCCTGCTCAAGGCGTTATAATCACCAAGTTTAAGGTCCTAGCCCACGACCATTGTAGACTGAGGGTGCTATCTTCTGCACAAGAAGGTCGCCGCACGCCTGCGATACTTGCCCCCTAAGGTTTTGCTGGCTGTAGATTGGGGACTTCAAAATCCCCAAGGCCTAATGTTTTGACAGCCTGGGTTGGTTGGCGTAGAGCCATAATAGATGAAT
Source organism: Nepenthes mirabilis (assembly GCA_025585075.1). Lineage (NCBI taxonomy): Eukaryota > Viridiplantae > Streptophyta > Magnoliopsida > Caryophyllales > Nepenthaceae > Nepenthes > Nepenthes mirabilis. The sequence continues at coordinate 6,561 of JAODPA010157599.1, forward strand.
GTCCTTTTGGACTTCCCTGCCGCACGGGCGAGGTTTTTTGTGGCCGCTCACGGGTCGCTTGGTGCACAGCCAAGGGTTTGCTTTACGGACGGACGATTGTCCTGTCGACTTAGGGGCAGCCTAGGTCGTTTTGATTTAAGAATGCCATGCATGTCAACAATTCACACAAATGGAGATGTAGAATAACAGGAAAAGTGATTTTATTAACAAAAGGCATTACACATGTACAAGCATTCACCATGGTGCACGTGCGTGTCTTACATGGGTTGATGTAGCGTTACTGGTAATACTTCCTTAAGTTGGTGTAATTTCAAGTCCGCGGGACTAGTTTGCCGTTCTGGGCAAGCAACTTGTACGCTCCGCTCCGGAGGATTGCGGAGACGAGGAATGGTCCCTCCCAACCAGGGGAGAGTTTATTCCTGTTCGCAGTCTTTCCTGCCTCCTCTACGCTCCGGAGGACCAGATCTCCAACTTCGAGAGGGCGAGCCTTTACTCGCTTATTGTAATACCACACGACGCGCTGCTGATAGGCCGCGGTCCACAGTCGTGCCGCATCTCGAACCTCTGAGAGCAAGTCTAAGCTTTCCCGGAGCCTCTGTGTGTTTGTGGCTAGGTTGAAGCACTCGACCCGCAGGCTTGGCATCCCCACCTCCACGGGGACCACAGCCTCAGCCCCAAAGCAGAGGTTGAAGGGCATCTCCCTCGTTGGCTCCCGCGGGGTCATTCGATACGACCAGAGCACGAATGGTAACTCTTCAACCCAAGAGCCCCCTACGTCTTCCAGTTTGGTCTTCGATCCGTGCAGCAACGTGCGGTTGGTGACCTCAATTTCTCCGTTGGCCTGGGGATGCGCCACGAACGTATGGATCAGCTTGATGCGGAGATCACAGCAGTACTTCATGAATCGCTTGCCGGTGAACTGGGTTCCGTTGTCGGTCACCACGACCTCAGGATTCCCGAAACGGCAAATAATACCTTGACGGAGGAACTCCGTCGCGTTCTGCTCAGTAATCTTAGCAAGAGGGATAGCTTCTACCCATTTGGTGAAGTAGTCGATGCCAACGATTAAGAATTTCCTCTGTCCGGAAGCCAAAGGTAGGGGCCCAAGTATGTCAAGCCCCTATTGCGCGAACGGTCACAGGGATTGGAGGCAGTGCAACTCCGTGTGCGGTTGATGCGTTATGGGGCCGTGGACCTGACAACTCTCACACTTCCAGACGAACTCCGCAGCGTCCCGCTTCATGGTTGGCAAATAGAACCCTTCTCGCATGACCTTGAACGCGAGGTTCTTGCCCCCGATGTACGAGCCACGTAGTTCGAGGCGTACTTCGCTCAGCGCGTACTCAGCTTCTTCCGGAGTAAGGTATTTCAAGAGGGGAGTGGAGTATCCCCACTTATACAGTCTTCCACTTAGGATCGTGTACCAACCTGCTGTCTTCTTGATCCGTTTGGCCTTGTTGGCATCATCGGGGAGGATTCCTTCAGTTAGGTACTTCACGTACGGCGTCATCCAATCGCTCCCGGCGTCGACCCACAGTACTTCTTGGTCTTCGGCGTCAATGTTAGGCGCGGTTAGGACTTCCCTGGGTTCTCTGGCGTACTGTTCCGGGGATCCAGTAGCCGCGTCCCGGGCCAGTCAATCAGCTTGCTCGTTGTCAGTCCTGGGGATATGCTCGATCACGAACCGGTCGAACTCAGGGATTTGGGTCTTCACTTTCGCCAAGTACCTCACAAGTTATGGGTTTGACACGTCGAAGTTCCCCTGCACCTGGTTGACTACGAGCTCGGAGTCGCTGCACACGACTAATGACCACGCGGAACATTCCCTAGTTAGGCGCAGGCCTGTGAGGAGGGCCTCGTACTCTGCTTCGTTGTTGGTGGCCGGGAAGGCCAGTGCGACGGAGTAGGTAATCTCCGTACCCTCCGACGTCTTCAGCACGACTCTGGCTCCACTGCCTGCTTAAGTGGACGACCCGTCCACATTCAGGGTCAACGCTGGAGGATCGCGGTCTTCCATGTTTCCTGGGTTGTCGGCATCTTCCAGAGCTGGGGTTGCTGCCTAAACAATAAAATCAGCCAAGGCCTGTCCCTTCACGGCTGGCCGAGGCCGGAATTTCACGTCAAACTCTCCTAGCTCGACAGCCCACTTGACCAACTGTCTGGACGTTTTCGGCTTCTGTAAGATCAACTTCAGCGGCTGATCCGCCAGCACGACGATCCGGTGCGACTGGAAGTAGGGCCGCAGCTTCCATGCCGAATAGATGAGGGCGAGTGCCATCTTTTTGGCATGCAGATAGCGGGCCTCCACATCCGTCAGCACTCGGCTTACGTAGTACACCGGCCGCTGCACGCCCTCGTGCCCCCCAACTAACATGGAGCTGAGGGCCGCTGCTGATGTAGCCAAGTAGAGGTAAAGGTCCTCTCCCTCATGCGGCAAGCTCAGGAGCAGTGGGCTGGCGAGGTACGTTTTCAACTCTCTAAAAGCTTCGTCGCATTCCTCGCTCCACCTGAACTCCAGCGATTTGGTGCCCCTCAGCACCTTGAAAAAGGGCCGGTACTTTTCTGCTGACTTGACGAGGAATCGCGAAAGGGCCACTATTCGCCCGGTGAGTTTCTGCACTTCTTTTATCGTCCGCGGGGGGTTCAGGTCGAAAATGGCCTTGATCTTTTCTGGGTTAGCTTCGATACCGCGCTGGGACACGAAGAAGCCCAGAAATTTCCCCAAGGTCACTCCGAAGGCACACTTGGTGGGATTGAGCTTCATCCTATGTCGCCGAAGGACCTGAAATGTCTCCTCCAGGTCGTTGACGTGCTCGCTGGTGGCTTTGCTCTTAACAAGCATATCGTCGACGTATACCTCCACATTTCGTCCAATCTGGGCCTCGAACATCTTGTTCACCAGGCGCTAATAAGTTGCGCCCGCATTCTTGAGTCCGAAGGGCATCATCTTGTAGCATATATCCCCTGATCAGTCATGAAGGAGGTATGCTCATCGTCCTCGGGATGCATCCGAATCTGGTTGTAGCCAGAATACCCGTCCATGAAACTCAAGAGCTCGTGTCCAGACATGGAATCCACGAGCTGGCCGATCCTGGGGAGAGGAAAGCTATCATTGGGGCAAGCCTTATTTACGTCGATGAAGTCAACGCACATCCGCCACTTGCCACTACTCTTCTTCACTAGCACAACGTTGGATAGCCACTCCGGATATTGAACTTCTCTGATGAATCCAGCGTCCAAGAGTCTCTTCACCTCTTCCCTTATGGCAACCAACTTCTCAATGGAGTGGTTCCTACGCTTCTACCGAACGGGCTTTCGGCTCGAGTCAAGGCCCAACTTGTGGACAATCACTTCGGCTGGTATCTCGAGCATGTTAGTGGGAACTCAGGCAAACACGTCAGAGTTGGCCCTAAGGAAAGTAATCAGCCGATCGCATTCTGCGGGCTGGAGAGATCTGCCCACGTTGACGCACCTTTCCGGTTCGAAAAGGATTTAAAGGGACCGCCTCGGTTTCTTCTCCCGACTGGGCCTACTGTAGTAGGGTTTCGTCGCAAAGGTCAAGATCTTCGTCCTGGTAGCATGGTACCGCAGGGTTGATCTGGGACAGGTAGCATGTCCGTCCCATCTCTTGGTCTCCAAGGGCTTCTCCCACACCCCACGGGGTTGGGAACTTTACCTTCAAGTGCGGGATGGACATCACGGCTCCGAAAGTTGTGAGGAAGGGTCTGCCCAATATTACATTGTAGATAGATGGTAGGTCAACAACGAGAATGCCAGTTCTTGTGTTACGGAGCGCGGGTGAGTTTCCATAGTAACCTCCAGCCGGATTATCCCTTGTACAGGGACCGGCTCATTGTCAAGGCCGTATAGAGGTCCGCCGACAGCTTTTATCTGGCTTCATCTCAATTCGAGTTTAAAGAAGGCACTGAGATATAGTAAATTTTACGAACTTTCATTATCGATGAAAACTCGTTTCAGTTGGTAGTCAACCCCACCGCCTGAAACGAGGGCAGATACAACAGGGGGATCAGTATGGGGGGAGGTTACATGAGCCATATCGTTACTACTAAAGCTAATGACGTTATCCCTAACCCCTATCCTTGCTCGCTTGTTGCTGGAAGTTGGTTCCAGCTTCCCACGCCCGGCGTCCACAACGGCCGTGTGGAGATCATGTTGACCACACCGGTGGCCATGCGGGCCCTCGGAGGCTCGCTGGCCTTACCATCTGAGATTGCTGGCCCCTGCCCCGAATTCTTTACGAACCGCTTGAGGTGTCTGCGGCAGATCAGGTCCTCAATCTCTTGCTGTAGGGTCCGACAGTTCTCAGTCGAGAGTCCCAGGTAGCGATGGTATTAGCAGTATTTGGTCTGGTCGCTGCCGTTGAGACCTTTCGGCCACTTGAAAAACTTCTCATCCTGGATCTACATCAGGATGTTGGTACGGTTGTCGTTTAGGGGAGTCATGGAGGTTTGCCCGTAGTCCTTTCTGGGCCGCGGTGGAGGCCACTGCTACTTACGACATTCGGGGAAGCAGTGGTTGTCGTTGTCCCTCTTTTGCCCGTCAGTTGTCTTGGGGGCTTCCGAGGGCCGGTCCGTTGGCTCAGGGCGCTTCTCCTCATTGGCCTCTTCGGCCGTGATGTACGCCCTGGCGATGGCCTCAGCCTCCCGGAAGGTTTGAGGGCCCTGGTGCGATAGGTGCTTGAAGAAATCCCCCGCCACCAGCATGGCAACGAAGGCGTTAAGCTTCAACTCGTCAGAGAGCTGTGGGATCTGCCGCGCCTCGGTGAGGAAACGGTTGAGGAACCGCTTCAGGCTTTCGTCCGACTTCTGGCGGAGGCGGACCAAGTGCCACGGTTGCCTTTCCTCTCTATGGCTGAAGGCAAACTAGCTCAGGAAACTGTTGACTAGCTCGTCGAATGAGCGTATGGAATTCGAAGGGAGACCATGGAACCAGAACAACACGTCCCCCCTGAGGGTGACGGGAAAGCAATGGCACATCAGGCTCTCGCTCGCTCCCTGTAGAGACAAGTGGGTACGGAAGCAGTTGAGATGATCAATCGAGTCCTTGCTTCCGTCGTACCCCTCCAGGACTAGCATCTTGAACTTGTTCGGTAACGACTAGGTCCGCAAGTCCATGCCGAAGGGCGATCTCCGAAGGTCGGCGGAGGATCGCGTGGGCCACTCCTTATGCAGGATGTCCCACAACACTTTGACTTTTTCCTCCATCGACGGGTCGGTTGCCCCTCTCCGCGCGTTGATGACATCGCGGAGCTCTGTGGGGTCCTGGAGGTGCGGTTGAGCTTGTCGGGGATGCCGACTCTCCGCTTGAGTGGGGCGCTAGCTGTTGGAGCCCATCGCAGTCGACCTTCCGTTGCCGCGCGAGTTGCGGGGGTTACGCCGCTCAGGGCTATCCCCCCAATCGCCGCGGTTGGGATGACTTTCCGCCTCGTTAGGGTCGATTCCGTTGGGGACCGCTAGGGCCGCAGCGTTGTCGAGCTGGTTGGATCGTCTCCTGTGGGCTGCCGCACGTCGCTTCGCTCTCTTTGAGGAGGAGACCTGAGATGGTGGAGGGGCAGCCCCCGGCCAAGTTGTTCCCGTGTGCTCGCACAGGGCGTGGAGGACCAGCTTTATATCGCCCACGTCCGCGACCAAGCGGTGGACGTCAGGCTGTGGACGAGTATGCCCTTGGTTCTCGGCAGGGGGATCCTCGTTCTGGACGACGACCTCCATCACTGGAGCACTAGCTTGTGCTCTGATGTTCACCATTTTCTTTTCTTCAGAAGGGAGGTGGGAAAGAGACACTAGGCTTCTCGTCAGTTTTCCACAGATGGCGCCAATGTTGCATCCCGGGTCCGCAGTTGTCGTATGGATTAGGGAGCATTCGGATTTCCAAGCATGTGGTGGTGTCAGGCAAAGAATCCGATCTCCGTAGCTCTAAACCTAGACCTGCACAACACAAACAACAAACAAGAGGTCAGAGATCCGGCGAGATTTCTCCCACCACAACCACTCCGACGCTCAAGTCAGCAAGTTCCCACAATAAACGAAAATGGCGCACACGGCGTGCGGTGTGCGAAGGGATGCTGATGAAATGTGAGTGATATGTATGTTTTAGAATGGTGGATGCAATGAGCAATTTGTGGAAAGCCTAGCTTCCTTAATGCACCGCGGTGGGTGGCTAACTTCCCGCTGCCTGAGTAGACTTGGGGAAGGTGATCGTGAGAGAAACGGGCTCACTCGTGATCACAGGAGATGAGTCTTATCTCAGTTTGAGTTCTTTCTCTCGCGTGATCTGTTCAGAGGAGGAAGGATCGGAATTCGAATCCTTTTCTCTATAGGAAGTAAGAGCTCTTATAGGCTCCTCCCAATTGGACTCTGGATGCTAGAATGTCCGTTGTAAGGGCTTCCTTGCCTCTGATCGCTGTCGCTGGCCGCTAGTCATGTATGCTGTCGTTTTGCGATGACGAGCAGGCTCCTGAGTGCTGCTGGCCACGCCTAGTCTTCCCCTGAGCGAGGATTGCCTAGTTGTCTGCGGGCGGCTGTCTGAGCCGTCGGCACAGTGCTAGCTGCTTCTCCATTGGTTGGCTTTTTCTCTCTCCTATTGGTTTTCTGGCAGCACATTAATACTTTGTAGGGCGATCGTCATCTTCTGCCAGCGGGCGCCATGTATGCTCTCTGTGCAGTCGGGTTGGGCTCGATTTCCTTCGCGGGCCCTAACTTCCTCCATGAGCCTAGACATCTTTCATGGGCCTCAACATAGGACCCAATAGGATTGAATTTAAAAATGTTTGGTTTAATCTTCTAATCTAACAAATTTAACTTTCAAAAGTTTCAAATCCTTGACAACTTACAAGGACACAATTAGTTCCAGAGTATCAATCTTTATTTTTTTGACAAAAATCGAGAACCCTAACAATACCGTGTGTATATACTTTTTTAGCAAAACCAGCATTTATTAGTAAATATGAGAAATCGAAAATCCACAAACAACAATACAAAATTAACTCGAATAGCAACTTTTGACAATATTTTACCGTAATATCCTAAAATATGAAACCGGAACAATGTTAAAAATGTACTCACAAAAATCGTTCACAATGAAATCTGTCTATCCCTAAAAAAGATTCAAAAATATTATTGAACTTCTTCGTTAGATTGTCCGGATAATAAAACATAAAAATGCACAAATAAACCCTCGATTTACGTACCTTAATATTTTGATTTTATTGTTTCGAAGACGAAACGAGAAAATGAGTTGCTCGATTAAAGAAGAAGAGAAGAATATGAGAGGAAGAAGGGGGAGCCATTCAAGGAGAAGTTTCGAAGAGGAAGTTGCCCGATCGAAGAGAGGATGGGGAGGAAGGAAGTTGCCCGATCTTGCTGAAGCAATTGAAACGAGGTTTTCAGGTTAAGATTTGGTATATTTTCAAATAATGATCACCGTTGGATTAAAATTAAGATGGACGGTAGATGTTTTTAAAAAAATAAAATAAAACTGAAAAGCAAAAAACAGAAAAAGGAAAAATGAGGTTACATCGCGTCCGTTGGATTTAATCCAACGAACGCTGGCGCGCCACCCCTGAACCCATAAATCCATCAGCCGGTTCAGGGTGATAAGAAAAAATGAGTTCGATGGCGTCGCCAATGAGGAAGAAGCCACACGTAGTTTGTATTCCATATCCAGCTCAGGGCCACATAAGTCCAATGATGAAGCTAGCCAAGCTCCTCCACTTCAACGGATTCCACATAACTTTCGTCAACACCGAGCACAACCACCGCCGCTTCCTGAAATCCAGGGGCGCCGCCGCCCTCAATGGCCTCCCTTCCTTTAGGTTCGAGACCATCACCGACGGGATTCCACCGTCCGACCCTAACGCCACGCAGCACATACCAACTCTCTCTTCCTCCGTCCGAA
>JAODPA010157610.1:0-14474 GCA_025585075.1 Nepenthes mirabilis
AGGCTTATCCGGTCAACGCTGGTTGACCGGAAGGAAGGGAAAAAGGAAAGTAATCCGGTCAACGATAGTGAACCGGAAGTGTTACGGGTAAGTAAAATCTAGTCAACGCTAGTTGACCGGAATGTGTAGGAAGGAACAACTAAATTCAATCAAGGCTAGTTGACCGGAAATAATAAAGAAATTCTTATGAAAAGTGGAGTCAGAAATGACCATACCTGAGTAGGTAACCTACTCTCAACCGCCCCACTGACCTTCTAGAAAGGCAAGGGGAGCAAGCAGAGAAGTACAAGCAGTTGACCTACCCTACTTACTGCCACTAACCCCAACGTCTATAAGTAATGGCCCCGGAAATTAGGATGAAAAACTGGGCAATTGACCGAGTAAAGGAGCTAAGAACTTCAAGCCAGAACCAAGTAAGGGGTTCGTAGATCCAATCCAGGCAAGCATACTCCCTGTTTTTAAGTTCATGACTCAATGCAAGAGTACTTACCTTTTTATCGATCATATGTTTAATGCAAGTATACCCTGTTTTAAGTTCATGAATTTATGCAAGTGTACTCACCCTTTTAAAGATCATGTTTGCAACAGTACTCACCATTTTGTCGATCATATGTTTAATGCAAGTATACCCTATTTTAAGTTCATGAATTTATACAAGTGTACTCCTTGTTTTTAAAGTTCATGTTTGAAATGCAAGTATACCTGATTTTGATGAATTTATATTGAAGTTTGACGAGGAATATTGTTAAGTTTCTACGTAAAGCATATTATGGTAATTTACTTTGGTCATCTCTTAGTTGGATGTTTTACTTAAATGCATGAAGTTTGGCCACAATCATGTTTTAAAGTGTCCGATTATTGCATGTAATGACCTCCGACTTTTGATAAAAAGGACTCTGGCTTTTGATAAAAAGGACTCTGGCTTTTGTTAAAAAGAATTTCGGCTTTTGATAAAAAAGGCTCCAGCTTTTGATAAAATGGACTCCGGCTTTTGACAAAAAGAATTTCAGCTTTTGTTAAGAAGACCTCCGGCTTTTGTTAAGAAGATCTTCAGTTTTAAAACATTAAAAGAAAGACCTTATAGTGTCCGGTTAATTGTATATTCGACTTTGATTTTTGAAAAAGTATGATTTGCGAAACTAAGTGTTTGATGGCTAAGTAGTCGTAGGCCTTTAATGTAGCCATTATTGAAATATGATGGCCGAGTAGTTGCAGGCCTTAAATGTAGCCAATGGTCGAGTAGCTGCAGACCTTAAATGTAGCCGTTTGATTGGGTCATGACTACAGACCTTAAATGTAGCATTATATGATTCAGAGGGCCGAGTAGCTGCAGACCTTAAATGTAGCCGTATGATGGTCGAGAGCTGCAGACCTTAAATGTAGCCACTTTTCGATGGAAATGAATTTGGAAACATAAGCACGTTTTTGGAAATCTAATTGCATGATTTCAGAATCTGTTTTTCATTGACTCCGGCCATGTTTTTATGAAGCTGCCTGCATGTACGCCTTTCTTGTATTCTGTCTGTTTACTGCTCATGATTATACATGATTTATGCATGAGTACCTTGCTCGGCACCCTAGCTCACCCCTTCTATTTTTTAGATAATGAAGATGGTGATGACGAGTTCATGCCAGATGAAAAAGAATGAGGTCCGAAGGACTAGATAGGAAGAGTAGCTGGCCGGAACTTAAGCAGCGAAGGAGCAAAATTGATGTACTCTCTTTTGACTATTTTGGGAGATCTTTTGTACGACACTTCCACTGTGAAAGTTATGAAAGATTAATGAATATTAGTATACTTCCGTACGCTGTTATGGTTTGAGTAATTTGTGATTCCTAGTGGCATCTCAGTTTGTACGGGACCTTCATGACCGACCAACCTCATCTTGGCCGGTCAAGAGAGAAACCATGACCCCTAGCCGCCAACTCATGAAGTTAGGCCTTATGCGATCCTGTGTACGTGATATAAAATTTATATAAAAGAAAGAAAAATTTTGAGTCCACCCTTTTTAACCAGAGTTTATGACCGGTTTCGATCGACAGGCGGCCGCATGGGGTGGAATGTGGCCGGTCCGTCACAAGGAGATAGCGTGATGAGCCAGCGATGGTTGATTAGAGCGAGACGCCAAGCTGTACTCATGGGCAAAGGCCTAGAAGGCAACTTTGACGCTCCAAAAACAAAGCTGGCCGCCAACTAGCAACTCACTCTGCTCAGTTGACCGCCAAGAATGCAAAAGACGCAAAGTACAAAGGTAAAAGCATGTCTACTTGTATTATTGTTGAATCAAGATGTACATCATAAAACTCAAAAAAAATGTACAACCACAAGAGCTACGAGGGCGGCGGGGACCTTTGGCTGTCACGGGGCTCCCCTACAAGACTGTCTCTACTCTGCGTCGACCAGTTTGATAAATTGATGAGATCAACGGGGAAGTCGGGATCAACCAGCTGCACAATGCGCCGACTGATGTTGACCCCTTCCCACAACCGCGCAAGCATCATACCCTCGACCTCGTGGGGGCGGATGCGAAGACTCAAATCATTCTACGAGGTTGCCATCTGTCTAGCAAGTTGATTGATACGCCCTTTGGCTCGTTCATTTTCTTCGCTCAAACAGGCAACTTTAGCCTTCAAATTCATGTTCTCCGCTTCCACACCCGCCAAAACAGTCTCCAGGGCAGCTGTTTCCTCACGTTGCTCCGCCCCCGAAGCAGCCAACTTCGCACCTAGCTAGGCAATCTCTGCCTCCCTATTAGATATCACCCGGTCCCGTTGGTCCATTACCTTGGCAATGGCAGTAATCACCTTCTCCTTCTGCACAAAAGACAAACGAAAAACAAGTTAGAAATCCTGAAATGAGAAAATATGTATAATGCGAAAGATTATACCTCCCAAACTCTCCGCGCGGGCCTCTCAAGCCTGGCCTCCCAACCTAGCTCAGGCGGGGGTGGGCTGGAAGCGATGTCCTCGCGAGCGGAGCTGGCAGTGGCCTCCTCCAGGATCTCATCCAAGAGCCCCTCATCAACGTCACCTACAACGGCAGCAGGCACCCCGGCTACGGCCTTCGCAGCGGCTGTTGGAGGATCAAGATCAACCACTGACTTCTCAGCAAGCGTCTACATAACTGAAGAGCCAACAGATGGCTCTTGGACTTCCGCCGGCGGCTCATAGGTTGGCTTCGTACAGGTTTTCGTCTGTACCGCTTGAGGAACCACATGCGGCACGGGCTGCGCCAGGATAACACCTTCTCCCCGGGCCTCCGACAGGTCCTCAAAAGATTTCTCCATTCTGGTGGTACTGCCGGGGCCGCTGCAAATCCGGGCAGCAATGTAATCTGGCCCTAAAGACGATGAAGAGGGCATATCCAACACCATCCTTTTGGGCTGCGGGCCAATAAAATCATCATCTGTTGGATGGGGATGGATGAGCAGGCCCCTAGACTCCTCCGGCTGCATCATCGTCGCCTGCGGTCTAAGCTTCTAAACCTGGGAGATCCCGTTTAGGGGTCTTTGACCAAGAGACCAAGAGATCCCGTTTGAAGTCCGAAATGTGGTCTTTGACCAATTTGGTCAACCACTCTAAGAATGCCATCTCTGCCACAGACGGCATCCCTGTGTATACCTCCGGCACTTGACCCCAATCCTTTGCTAGGGGCCAGGTCTTCGCCACACTCACAAAGAAAAACCGATTCTTCCAGTTCTATAGCAAGTCATAGATGGCCATGTTTATCTTAAGGCCAGGACGGGGAGCGAGAGAGATCCATTCACCTCCCTGATTTATTTTAAAAAGTCCCTTCACCATGGACATTGTCAACCTCTTAGAATGTTTACGAAGAAAAATGCAAATGGTGCAAATGTACCGTATAGCGTTAGCGTGGAGTTGGGCAATAGAGACCTGAAAAGCTTGAAGGATCGACTATAGGTCGTCCGAAAGAGGAAGACTGAGACCGCTCCTCAGGTGGGCCTCGTATACCGTCACGTGCCCTGCTGGTGGAGAGAAGGCCCTCTCATCCTTGCCCGAAGCCCCCCACACAATATCCTTCGGAATGTTGAACTTGACACACAATGCCTTCACATAACTCTCTCGAAGAACAGAAGAGAGATTGGCGACGGAGGTTGAGGCTATGGCTAACAAAGAAACTAGGGTTTCTTTGGGAACGAGAAAAGGTGGAAGACGAAGAATGCAAGGTAGGAGGCGTGAGAGAATACTCAGAACAAGGAGGGAAACTTAAACGGTAAGGTATGAAATGCTTTAAACCGCCTCGAGAAGGAACACCATCATTCCTGCCACGTGTCGCCTCCCTAATGGCCCCTTATAAAGCAGATCTTCTGACGCATTAATGGTCTAGATAGCGGTCCAACAAGAGAAGACACATATCCACTTTTGGCTTGACAAATCGGTTAATGGCCACGGTCAATCAGGGCTCACAGGAAGTTTTTCGAATTCTAGTGAAAGATGGTCAACATATCCGGTCAATTTTCTTCTCTGGATCTGACTAAAGACGGTTAACAGATCCGGTCAATTTTCTTTTTCGGATCTAACTAGAGACAGTCAACAGATCCAGTCAACTTTCTTCTTCGGATTTGACCAAAGACGGTCTACGAATTCGATCAATCTTCTTCTCTGGATCTGACCAAGGATGGTCAACAGATCCGATCAATTTTCTTCTCCGGATCTTACCAAAGACGGTCAACGAATCCGGTCAACTTTCTTCTTCGCTTTTCATAAAGTCCTCTGGGATCCTCAGGCAACGAAGGGCAGTGAGCGGCATCCCATCATGAACATGTTGGAGGCCAGAATTCTGCCCACCGGCATGGAGCTAGTGATGGGTACACCATAGCTGGGATGGCCCAACGGTCAAAGAAGGCCTAAATAACCTGTTTGATGGTCAATTCCAATGTTGGCCCAATAGGAGACAAAGGCCCACATCCTGAAAGGCCCAAAATGCTCCCTCAAATGGTCAATGCCAGCGTTGATCGTTGTGACACAAGTAGGCGGCAAACTCGCATACAGAACGGTCAATCCGAGCGTTGATCGGAAGTACTATAGCAGCAGGCCCAAAAAGGTGGTAAACTTGATACAGGTCAGGCCCAATTTGACAGGCAATATCGTACACAAAGAGTACCGATCCTTTCATGATTATATGTTTTTCTAAAAGCTGATCTTCTCCAAAAAGGCAGCAAGGAATTCGTCGCCAACAATGGAGTCTAAATGGTCACAAGAGCTTGAAAGGAAAGCATATGATTTGGATATCCGTTGTACTGTTCAGAAGGAAAATGATCCATCAAATCACACTAGTCATGCCCACTAACTCAAAGAAGGTCGCCATTGTCAAGCAAGAAGATCACGCCACCTTGACAGAGAGGGTGGCTCTCCTATAATCTATATAAGCTCAGAGTCTCCATTCTGAAAAAAAAAAGAAAAAAGCCCTAGAACGCATTCTCTAACTTACCTTCAAGAGAACATATAGAACATGCTTTCTGAGATAACAAATAGACTTCCTGATACAGTCTAAGTCACGAACGTTTACAGTGCTTGAGCAAAGACTTTCGTTCTCTCTCTCTGCATACAGCGTTCACCTTCGAATCCCACCAAAGGCCTTCTGATTACAGGAGTCCTTTCCGGCTCTTTGAGAACTGTCTCCCAAAGCTTCCACGCTTTCGAGACGTAGCTTCCACTCGCTCTCTGTGAGCAGTAAGCTAGAACTCACGTTCTCAACGGGTCAACACTCCCGACGAACCTGTTCTTTTTCTCTCTCTTTCATTTATCAGTTTACTTTCCTTGATTCGAAGGCTTTTTTACTGACTTGAGTATCGGAGTATTTTCGGTGGAACAACCTTCTACGACACACTGACCTCTTGTTCATTTTAGTGGTGTGCACGATTCAAACTTAGTGAACGGAGTCGGGTCGAACCAACCAGACGAATCCGAATCTGTTCGAAATCGAATCTAGGTACGCATTAAATATTTTAATCGATTAACAACCGAATTAAATTTGATTGATAAAGAAACAATCAGGCAAGTAGTAATACTACCTGGGTAGCATATTTATATTGTTAAATTGAGTAAAATAGTAGCTTATTTTTTTCCTTTAGGCTCCGGCAGCAAGAGGCAGGTTATATATGGATTAAATAGGTAAAATAATAGCTTATTTATTTCCTTTGGCCGGGCAGCAGCAGGAGCAACTTAATACATCAACACTCAGTGAAATGAGGATAACTTGGCAACAAATTCAAAGAGCCCGATTTTGCACGGCAACAGCAGTTCAGCAACATACACATCAACTAATTAATAACCAATTAAATCACACCATTAGGCAAATCCTCAAGCTGTCAGAATAGCCAAACAAACCGGGTGAATCAACTCTTTTAGCCCTGTGTTGGCAGTAGCTCCTTTCAGCTAGGATGATTCAGCATCCTTTGAAGAATTTATTGAAGGCACGTTAGGCAAGTATAGAGGGGAGAAAGGAAAGGCCAATTGAGAGAGTAAAAGGGAAAAATTAAGAAAGAGAAAGGCGTGGGCAGTAGGGAAGGAAGGAGTTGCTGAATATTGTTGGTAAGTGCACCCTTATACCTTTCTTTAATTGTTGCTAATTTTTTGGCTATTTCTATTAAAGTATTGTTGTTCCAATACTTGAATACTCTCTATGTTTTATCATGTTACCGTATAGAACAAGAAATGAAAATTCGTAGAAGGCTGAACCGGTCCCTTGAAGCAGCTGTAGCATCAAATACGGATGCTAAATTTTCTGTTGATGAATTTAGCCTTGAATGGGGCATAAACTGGCCACATTGTTCAGCATTTGAACCGGCCTAAACATCACGAGTAAATGTAACACTTTTAGCTGAAAAAATGGACCTTTGAATTGGTCAAGAACTAGCCTTAAATCGGACCCAAAGTCACCCATGAAACAAGTCAAATTATCCTTACTAATGCTAAAAATTATAACCTATAAAAATAGGCTGAACCGAACCCTAAACAAGCTGAATTGGCAGCCAACCCTGCCAAAATAGTAAGTACTAATGTTGAGCCATCAACATGTGAACTGGTAGCCGAAAGAACCTTGAACCGGTCACTAAACCAGACCCTTAAACAGCAAAGTGTCTTACTAAACTATATTAGGATGATGCTAGATGTGACAGACCGGGTTATTCTCCTTAAATAATCTCCATCAAAAATAATAATAAACTGGTATTCCTAATTAAAATTATTAATTTCTGTAGAAAATTAGGTAGAGTTCCGTTTGTAATTTGAGCATTTGTCAAAATTCAAACACCTATAAATCAACCCTGCACAACAATCTACAACCATCCACAACAAAACTACAAGTCTTGATACTCAACACACTACACAGGATCTAATCACTACATCAACCAGGTGGCACAGATATCATAACTCCAATATAATGCCGGTGGGAAAGGATGCCAACTAAAAACCTCGATCATAACCCCAATGAGAAGGACCTACGGAAGCATAAAAAAAACCATAATACATAGCAGAAACTAATCCATTATTCATTCATGCTAAACAACATCAATCATCACCATACATGTTTTACACAGTTTAAAAAAGTAGGACCAAAACTCCTGTTTCATACACAAAAAATCAGTTAAATCCCAGCCCGGAGTCCTGCGTGCAATATCAGTTGTCAATCGCACTTCTATGGTCTACTCTGTCTCGTCGGGTATCAATGTGTTCGCATCTGAAAGATATATAGTAAGGGTGAGCGTACAACCCAACAAATAAAATCATACATCACTAATTATAGCAATTTATAGGAAAGATAGTAATTGGGTAAGGAAAATCATATAACTTGGATAAAGAAAGCATGCGACGAGAGGGAGCATCGGGAATTATTTAGTTCGCATGTTTGTTCTGGTTATATTCATTCACTTTCATTATTTTCATCAATCTTTGTAGACCCGAGCTAGTAAGTCGTACTAACCAACGATGTGAGAGGATGAGGAAAGGAATATGTCTGCCACACATTGTAAGGCCGGCTACATTTTAGGTATGCAGCACTCGATCATCGGCTATATTTTAGGTTTACAACACTCGACCACCGGTTATATTTTAGGTCTGCAGCACTCGACCACCGACTACATTTTAGGCCTGCAGCACTCGGCCATCTCAATTGCCCCATATCCCCTAGGGACCAAGGCAATCCTCGTTCTTTCACAACCGCATCCTAAAGCGTACCCTGAACATCACCCACTCTCAGAAGCGGTTGGAGTATTCCTTGGGTTCCCACAGTATTGTACATGGTAAGTTAGAGGATACTACCCCTATGATCCGTGGTCCTAGTTTCAAGATTAGTCTTAATCCTTGAAGGAAAACCCACCATTTCCATATATATTCTCAAACTGGAAAATCACATTCCCATCACATGTCTCCAACCGAGAGACCAAATCCATCACTTTACATTTTGTGGATTCCCTTCCATCTACTCGTTCGGTTCCTTTCTTTCATTTGGAGTTTAGATCTTTCAACCAATAAATTCAACTCGTAAGAGAGTTTGATTATACTTACCTCCGTGGGTCAAACACCGCCTTACAAACCCTCGGGACGCATCCCGTTGCTCCCAGTGCACAATTACATATTTTAGAGCTTACAATTTGACATAACATTTAGTCATAAGTTTCATCTCAATTGAAGAGAGTTAACGCATGTACACTTACCTTCCAATTTCGGATGAACATTGTTAGACCACTTTTAGAGGGCTCGGACACCGCGAACGGGTCAAATTTTGCGGAATTGGTCGTTCGGTCAACACATACTTACTTTTGAGAAACGGGGATTCATATTCTAGAGTCATTTCAATATTTTATGAAGCTAAAAACATGCAATTTCTCCTTTATGTCTCGGGTGAACAGTGTCAGTGCCCATTTAGAGGGCTCGGACACCGCGAACGGGTCGAGACGTGTGAAATCAATCACGCGGCCAACGTACATATACATTTGGGATGTGGGGATTCATATTTTGGAGTCAATTTATGAAACGAGATGCGAAAACAAAAAATCCCCAATTTCCTGTAGGTTAGGGTTTGACGGTACTCCACCGGTCGGATCAGTGAGTGAATCGAACAATAAATTACATAATTCTTTATCTCAACTCATGGGTATCATATTTTCCATGATTTGGGTGGGTATCGAGATAAAAATACCCGATAATAACCTAAAAATATCAAAAGAAGAAAGTTAGTGAGTATCAGAACACTTGCCTCGACGTATGCTATCACTATTATGATTGGCTCTCGAGTGGATTCGAACTCTATGACTCGATCTCCTCCTTTCTCTCTCTAAAACTGGCACTCTTCCTCTCTCATCCTCTCCAAAAACCCTCTAGAAATGAGAAAAGTAGAAGAAATGTGAAGTAGGTCATGTTTTTATACCCGTCGGGGCGCTCGAGTGCTGGGCGAGCGGGGCCTCACTGTCGGCCCACACTCGAGCTCGCACAGGTGCTCAGCGGGCGGGTGAGCTACTGGATTTTACCACTCGAGTGCCGCTTGAGTGCTCAGTGGGCGGGAGAGCTACTGGACTTTACCGCTCGAGCGCGCAGCAGGCGCGGCCTGCTGCTTATGCCACTACTTTTTGTGCTCGAACCTGCGCTCAAGCGCATAGCAGGCGCGGTCTACTGGCAGCATTTCAGCAATTCACAACCTGATTTTTCTTTCGATACGCATGCTCATATATTCAATACATGTTGATTTTCTCGTATTTATTATATTTTTAAACCCAAAACTTCACACCAGAATTTAGCCTTTGAACTGGCCATAAACCAGGCCCCAATTTGGCTGAACCGGTAGCCAAAATTAGCCAAGTGTTATATGATAATGTTTAAATATTAACTTATAAAATTAAGTTTAGATTAACCCCTGAACCGGACCCCAAATTAGTAATAAAATTGACCTCAGCATCCTTGCTAATGTTGAATCTAGCAACTTAGGAAAATAAACTGAACTGGCCATGAACCGGTTGAACCATTAGCCGACCCGACGAAATTAGCAAGTCCTCAGGTTGAACTATTAACTTATAAAATGACTGCCAAAAATACCTTGAACAGGCATATGAACTAGACCCCTAAATAGCAAGTATCTTGGTGATCTGCATCCAGGACAGTATAGAATTTTAGTCACTAAATTGGCTCTAAACCGGGCTTCAAATTTGTTGAACTAGCAGCCAAATTTGCCCAACTGTCACGTGATAATACTAAAATATTAACTTGTAAAATTAAATTTAGAATAGCCACTGAACCGGCCCTCTAAACTAGTGGCAGATTCTATTGTAAGTATCCCTATCGATGTTGAGTCTATAAACCCTGAATCGGGTCCAAACTAATACATAAATTAGCTGAACTGGTAATTAAATAGACCAAGGTGATTTCGGGTGACAATTTAAAAAATTGTGTGAGGTCCCGAAATCAAAGAAATTTAAAATCAAAGTAAAATATTGCTACTTAGAAATCGGAGTGTTTTGAGTTCGACTTGAACCGGAGTGGCCTTACACCACTGGACGACCGAAACTAATGGTAATCAAAATATTGACCGGTGTCGTGATATTGACCGGCGTCAAAATGTTGACTAACGTCAAGATGTTAAGCATCGTCAAGATATTGACCGGTGTCAAGACATTGACCGACGTCAAGATGTTGATCGGAAGGTTGACCTAAGGGTTGACCGATTTTTAGAAATGTTGACCGACCTTGAATAAGAGAAAAGAAATGCTGGCCAGCTTTGAGTAAAAGTTGGGCCGGATTAGAGTAAGAAACATTGACCAAAAAAGTTCACTAATAGAAAGGTTGGTTGACTTTGAAGAAAATGTTGACCAACTAGAATTGACTACTGAATTCAGAAAATATTGGCCAGGATAAATTAAAGGCAAACTAAAGGCAAGGGCCAATTTCGTTGGATCCCAACTAGATTCGAATCTAATTAGAGTAAGTAAACTACCCCGTTGATCTTCTAGATGAAAGTACCAAGTAGGTAACTTACCCTACTCACTCTCACCTAACCCCTGAAGGGAAGTACCAAGTAGGTAACCCACCCCACTTACTCCACCTAATCCCTTCTCTTTATATACTGGGCTCCAGTGGAGGGACGGGTGTGGAATCTCTAGCAAGGGAGAAGGGTAAGGAGTAAAGAAGGAGAAAAAGCTTCAAGTCAGTCGGGGTGGGCGGTCAATAGTCAGGCAAGTATACCTTTCCTTTTGGAACTTAGATTTCACATTTGTTTTTAAGTCTTGACTTTAAGAAAATTGCAAGTGTTCTCTTCAGATTTAAATGCTTCAGCACATAGTATACCAGACTTGCCATTTTAATTACTGCTTATCTATATCTCTAATGTCCTGCTTGCCGTACGATTGAACTGAAAATATTATTTTGATTTTATGGTTAATACATGCTTGCTGCTTTCTGCTTTCCGATTTTCTTCCCAACATATGATTAAACTTAAATTATATAAAAATGGAGAAGTAAACCGGCTTTGAGTCATGACGTTATAATTATTGACCGGAATGAGATTTATGGATTTAAAATCGATTTCATGTCAACTGAAAGTCTTTACACTTGACTGGAATAAGAAAAATGAATTTGAAGTCGGTTTATGATAACCGAAAGTTTTGTGCCCTTTCGGTAAAAGGGCACGATTTCAGTTTATGATAACTGAAAGTTTTGTGCCCGTCTAATTTGAAGTCACTAACAAGCATGCAAAATATAAATGAGTATAAACAATAATAAAAAGGCACGATTTTTTATAACGAAGGAAAAACTCGATACCCACGGTAATCGAGAAAAATCCTCCGGGCTTCAATGGTCAGGGAAGCAATGCACTATAAAAATTAACTTATAGACCGGGTGGTAATGACGCACTAACCTAGTCGACTTACTCTCGTCTTGTGATCCCTACCAATGAACTCCTTGGATTTACCCGTGGCAATGGAACCGGACACCAACGGATGAATGTTGATGCAACACTTCAGCAATGCATAACCTGACATTGATGTAATATATATATTATCACGGAATATGCCAATCATAAAAAAAACCCTAACAATCTCCCCCTTTGGCAATTCCGTGACAAAATCCATAAAAAAAGAAAATAAATACAAGAGAAGTACAGGTTCAGATACCACCGAGATAGAACGTATGTACATAAAAATCTACGTCTAGTGAGAAATATAAATGATACAATACAAAAAATATATAAATCTACACTAGCACTACTGTGTCGATATTGTGACTGCTGCATCCATACTATAACTGAGTTGCCTGGTCAAGTAGGGTTAGTACCACAAGGCATAATATAAAATGATAACAATAGAAGGAGGAAACCAATATGCAGTAATAAAAGGAATGAAATACAAGCAGTATAGAAATCTAAGAAGCACTCCCCCTCACAAAAATGACAAGGCTCCCCCTAACACAAATAATCACGTCTCCCCTAATTTCCCCCTATCAAAATGGATCAAGTCTCCCCCTTTTTGTCATGAATAGCCAAGGGGTAATGAAACTCACTTTTCTTGACCCATACTTGTATTACTGAATTCACTTTCTCATTCAATCTTTTTACTTGTTCATTTAATGTTTGAATGTGATCAACAATTGTATTTATTTTTAGCTCTTGTCTTTGGTTGTATGGAAAGTTCATGGTGTAGCAGTGGAAACGAATGTGGCCAATCTTTCCACAAGCATGACAAGCTGGCAGAGACTTTGTGGGTTTGTTTATATCTTTTAGGCTATATGGATTGGCCAAATGATGTGAGTTAAATCTATTATTCACACGTCGAGACGGTTGCTTAGTGATTTTTGATGTGTTAGCGTGTTGGTGTGGAATTTTTGTGGCGAGAATAAAAATAGTTTGAGGTTTCATGCCATTTTGCGAAATATTCTCAGCATACCCCAAACCCTGTTTATTTCCACCAATATTTCCCAACCTGAGTATATGATCTAATTTTGTGGACCCATTTAAGAATTGTTTCAAATCTTTTCTAGTAGCCTTAAGTTCAGATTCTAGAGTTGTGATTTGTTTAGTAAATGAGATTTTTAGATTCTCAATTTCTTGAATTTTAGCATCTAACTCAGATTGTTGAGCTAATTTTTCTTTTTCCAAATCTATGACCCTACTGTTTAATGTTCTATTTAGTTTCTTTACTTTTAAGCATTCCCTAAATAGTTTGTCATATGCTTCTTAAAGTCCATCAAATTCAGCTTCTGACTCATCCTCAGAGTCATCAGATTGATTAAAGTTTTCTACTGACTTACCACACATTGAAGTGATAAAAGCCATGTACTTGACAGGGCCATCTTCAGAATATTTTTCACCCTCTTTTTCTTCGTCATCGCTTAAGGTCACATTAGTTTTAAAAGTTTGACCTTGTTGGCGTTTAAGGTTTGAGCATTCAGCCTGATAGTGGCCAAATCCTTTACACTCATGGCGTTGAACTCCTTGAGTATTTTTTTGATTTGAAGTCCTTGAATTCACGTCGGTCTTTCTTCTCAAATTTAGGTGAACGTTTTAAATCCACATCAAGTTTGTTTGATAAAGATTTATTTTTCTTCAAAAACTTTTTAAAATTCTTAACAAATAAGAAAAAATCATCATCGCTACACGATTCTTCATCGGAATCCCGATTTCTCTCTTCCCTACTTGATTTTGGAGCAATTTATTTATTCTTTCTTGACTGTGGTAATATGTGATCATAAATTTGAAGGGGCCTTATAAGTTTTTCGATTTTTAATTTGTCTAAATCTTTACTTTCTTCAATCGCAGTAACTTTTGATTTAAATCTTTCAGGCAAAGATCGTAGAACTTTTCTAATAATTCTATTTTTAGGGATTCGTTCTTTTAAATTAAACATGAAATTTATAATATCATTTAATTGCGCATAAAATTTATCAAATGTCTCGTCATCTTTCATTCGTATTTCTTCGAATCTAGTGGTGAGCACTTACAAATCTAAATTTTTAACCAATTTAGTACCTTCATGAGTGATTTCAAGAATATTCCACGTATCTTTAGAAGTTTTGCAAATTAAAATCCGTTTAAATTCATTGGGAGATACAGCCATAAAAATAGCATGTAACCCTTACTATTCAAGTTACAAGCATCAAGTTCTTCTTTTGACCACAAAGACAGGACTTTTAGTTTGTCACCACTCTTGGGTGGAGTCCACCCAAGTTGGCTACTAGTCCAAACACGCTCATCCATTGATTTGAGAAAGGCTCTCATTCAGACCTCCAATAGGTATAGTTGTTCCCATCAAAGAAGAGAGGTACGGAGAGTAATTCACTCGTATACATCTAGAACGGGATCGTGGATCGGGGTGAGTCTCTAATACCAATTGAAAAAGGACTTCTTGTCCTAAAGTGTACAATCAAGTTTTGACCCCGATAAAAATAGCGAAAGTAGTAAAAATTAAATATTCAATACACATAAAGAATATTTATTTTTAGATGTCAATAAAAATAATAAGCATGTA
>JAODPA010157621.1:0-14472 GCA_025585075.1 Nepenthes mirabilis
CTTTGAGTAGCAAATGGTTGTAACAAATCAAGGGACTTCTTGTAGTTGGCTTTCAATTGTTGAGAAACTAAGTGCCTTCCAACGCAACCCAGAATTTTTTTTTTCTCATATTCTTCCAACAAAATATATTCTTCAAATTTTGATACGTCTTGTTGATTTTTGGATGAATAGTATATTTTTATTGATAGGCATCCTTCATAATTTGTTCTTTCAATTTTTCAACATTCGGCATACACATTCGATCCAAAAATTTCAAGACTCCATCGGCACTAATATTAGAACCACCTTTAGAGTCCCGATTCAATTTTTTTTGGTAATTAAAGAGTCCCGATTCAAATATCCAGCAATATCAACTAAGAACGGATCATTCATCTGTTCTTTCTAAATCCGCTTCAGTGTCTTCGGTTGAATTTTAAAATTTGATAGAATCATCTGATCACTCTGAATGTATTTTTTAATGTCACATTACCCCATGCATTTTATCATTTCTATCTCCTTAATCTTCAAGTTAGCCAGAAATGTTATCTAGCGACTTGATGCATCAGCTACCATGTTACCCTTTCTAGATTAATACTGGATTTCATAGTCATATTTTTTTAAGAAACCGAACCATCACATTTGTCTCATATTTAACTCCTTCTATGAAAATAAATATTTTAAATATTTGTGATCTGATTACACTAAGAATTTCTTACCATACAAATAGTGTCTACAAATCTTAAAGGTAAAGATTACTACGATCAATTCTAAGTCATGAGTCAGGTAGTTCTTCTCGTAAACCTCTAATTGCATTAATCCATAAGCCATTACTCTCCGATGCTACATCATCACACAACCTAGTCCCATCCTCGAAACATTACAGTAAATTACAATATCCACTAGATCCTTCGGGAATTGTTTGCATTAACATAGAAGTCAATCGATTCTTCAACTCTTGAAAACTCTACTCGCATTTATTTGTCCAAACAAACTTGGCTTCTTTCTTCATCAATTGAGTAGAATAACAATTATTAAGATATTTTTCATAAATCTCTAATAGTAACCAATCATTCCAAGAAAACTCCGCACCTTAATTTCTATTGTAGGGTAACTCTCATTAACAATAGCCTTAATTCTTTTAGGATCAATAGAAATACCTCCTTTCGATATAATATATCCCAAGAAGTAGCATTCTTTGAGCCAAAACTTAAACTTCTCCAACTTGCCAAATTGTTTCTTTTCCTGAAGTATCTGAAGTGCGATTCTTAAGTGTGCCTTGTAATCTTCATAACTATTGGAGTAAATTAATATGTCATCAATAATACAACTAGGAATTTATCCAGATATGGTCAAAAGACCTAATTTATTCAATTCATAGATATATCAAAATTATTGTGTAATTTCTCCATTCTTGTTGGTAATGTCAACTGATAGGCTACTTCTCCAATTCACTCTAAAATTTCAAAGAGACCAATGACCTTGGCTTTAATTTTTCCTTTACTCTAAATTTGGATATTTCCTTAGACGGTGACACTTATAAGAAAATATAAAGGCCAACATCAAATTTCAGATATGATCTACTTCAATTTGCATAACTTTTCTTCCTATTCTAGACCACTTTCAATTTTTTATGGACTACATTAATTTTCTCATATGTCTCCCTAATGATGACCTTTCTCATATGTCTTGTATAAACCATTTCATCCTAATAAATTGGTGATGGACATTTCCTCCCACATAATACCTCAAAAAGTGCCATTGAAATGCTTGCTTGATAACTTTTATTATATATGAATTTGGCCAAAGCAAAATGATTGTCCGAACTATCTTTCATTTCTCGCACCGAAACCCTTAGTATATCTTCCAAAATCCGGATGGTTCTTTTTCATTACCCATCCACTAGTTGGTAAAACGTTGTGCTGAATTTTAATTTTGTCCCTAATTCCCAGTATAAGCTTTCCTAAAATTTAAAACAAATCTTAGACTTCTGTTTGATAGAATAGAAGCCGGTACTCCATGCAATCTCACGATCTCATTGATATACATTCAGGCTAATCGATCGCTTGAATTAGTCACCTAAAATGTTAGAAAATGTGTTGATTTTGTTAGCCTATAAATAATTATCCGAATTGCATCATAATTTTTCAGATTCCTCGATAATCCTATTATAAAATCTATCAATATATCTTCTCGCTTCAAACTTTGAGTAGGTAACGGTTGTAACAAATAAAGTGGCTTCATGTACTCGGCTTTCAATTGTTGACAAACCAAGTGCCTTCCAATGCAACCCAAAATTGTTCTTCTCATATTCTTCCACCAAAATATCTTCTTCAAATTTTGATACGTCTTGTTGATTCTTGGATGAATAGTATACTTTTATTGATAGGCATCCTTCATAATTTGTTCTTTCAATTTTTTAACATTCGGGACACTCATTCGATCTCAAAATTTTCAGACTCCATTGGCACTAATATTAAAATTCACTCTAGAGTCCCGATTCAATTTTTTGTGGTAATTAAAGAGTCCCGATTCAAATATCCAGCAATATCAACTAAGGACGGATCATTTATCTGTTCTTCCGAAATTCGGTTCAGTATCTTCTATTGAATTTAAAAATATGATAGATTCATCTGATCACTGTAAACATATTATTTAATGTCACATTACTCCATGCATTCTAGCATATCTGTCTCCTTAATCTTCAAGTTAGCCGCAAAGGTTATCTAGCGACTTAATGCATCAACTACCATGTTACCCTTTCTAGATTAATACTGGATTTCACAATCATAATTTTTTAAGAAACCGAACCAATTCATTTGTCTCATATTTAACTCCTGCAATGAGAATAAATATTTTATATGTTTGTGATCTGATTACACTAAGATTTTCTCACCATATAAATAGTGTCTTCAAATATTTAAGGTAAAGACTACTACGACCAATTCTAAGTTATGAGTCAGGTAGTTCTTCTCATAAACCTCCAATTGTCTTAAACCATAAGCCATTACTCTCCAACGCTGCATCATCACACAACCTAGTCCCATCCTCGAAACATTACAGTAAACCACATATCCACTAGATCCTTCGGGAATTGGTAGGATTAAAGTAGAAGTCAATCGATTCTTCAACTCCTGAAAACTATAGTCGCAATTATTTGTCCAAGCAAACTTGGCTTCTTTCTTCATCGATTGAGTGAATATAATAACAATTATTAAGATATTTTTCAATAATCTCTGATAGTAACCTATCGTTCCAAGGAAACTCCGCACCTTAGTTACTGTTATAGGCTAACTCTAATTAACAATAGCCTTAATTCTTTTAGGATCAATAGAAATACCTCCTTTCGATATAATATATCCCAAGAAGTAGCATTCCTTGAGCCGAAACTTTTACTTCTCCCACTTGGCATACAGTTTCTTTTCCTAAAGTATCTAAAGCGGGATTCTTAAGTGTGCCTAGTGGTCTTCATAACTCCTTAGGTAAATTAATATGTCATCAATAATACAACTAGAAATTTATCCAGATATGGTCAAAATACCTAATTTATTCAATTCATAGATATATGAAAATTATTGTGTAATTTTTCTATATTTGTTGGTAATGTCAACCGATAGGCTACTTCTCTAATTCTCTCTAAAATTTCAAAGAGACCAATGAACCTTGGCTTTATTTTTGTCTTTACCCCAAATTTGGATATTCCTTTAGATGGTGATACTTTTAGGAAAATACAATTGCCAACATCAAATTTTAGATCTGATCTACTTCAATTTGCATAACTTTTCCACCCATTCGAGACCACTTTTACTTTTTTATGGCATATCTTAATATTCTCAGATGCCTCCCAAATGATGTCCTGTCTCATAAGTCTTCTATCAAGCATTTCATCCTAATGAATTGGTGATGGACATTTCCTCCTACATAATACCTCAAAAAGCGCCATTGAAATGCTTGCTTGATAACTTTCATTATATATGAATTTGGCCAATGCTAAATGATTGTCCCAACTACCTTTCATTTCTAACACCAAAACCCTTAGTATATCTTCTAAAATTTGGATGGTTCTTTCTGATTACCGAACCGCTTGTCGGGAACATATCGTGTTGAATTTTAACTTTGTCCCTAATTCCCAGTATAAGCTTTCCTAAAATTTAAAACAAATCTTGGGATTCAGTCTGATGGAATAGAAGCTGGTACTCCATGCAATCTCATGATCTCGTTGATATACATTCAGGCTAATCGATCCGTTGAATAAATCACCTGAATTGTTAGAAAATGTGCTAATTTTGTTAGCCAATAAATAATTATCCAAATCGCATCGTAGTTTTTCAGATTCCTCGATAATCCTATTATAAAATCTATCAATATATCTTCTCACTTCTAATTTTGAGTAGGTAATGGTTGTAACAAATCAAGTGGCTTCTTGTACTCGGCTTTCAATTGTGGACAAACCAAGTGCCTTCGAACGCAACCCACAATTGTTCTTCTCATATTCTTCCACAAAAATATCTTCTTCAAATTTTTGTACATCTTGTTGATTCTTAAATGAATTGTATACTTTTATTGAGGGCATCCTTCATAATTTGTTCTTTCAACTTTTCAACATTCGGCACACACATTCGATCCCAAAATTTGTAGACTCCATCGGCACTAATATTAAACTCAACTCTAGAGTCTCGATTCAATTTTTTTTTGGAATTAAAGAGTCCGGATTCAAATATCCAGCAATATCAACAAAGAATCGATCATTCATCTGTTCTTCCTAAATCCACTCTAGTATCTTCGATTGAATTTGAAAATATAATAGAATCACCTGATGATTCTGAATGTATTTTTTAATGTCGCATTACTCCATGCATTCTAGCATTTCTATCTCCTTAATCTTCAGGTTAGCCACAAATGCTATCTAGCGACTTGATGCATCAACTACCATGTTACCCTTTCGAAATTAATACTGGATTTCACAATTATAATTTTTTAAGAAACCGAACCATATCATTTTTCTCACATTTAACTCCTTCAATGAGAATAAATATTTCAAATATTTGTGATCTGATTACACTAGGAATTTCTCACCATACAAATAGTGTCTTCAAATCTTCAAGGTAAAGACTACTATGACCAATTCTAAGTCATGAGTCAGGTAGTTCTTCTCGTAAACCTCTAATTGCCTTAATCCATAAACCATTACTCTCCGACGCTGCATCATCACACAACCTAGTCCCATCCTCGAAACATTACAGTAAACCACATATCCACTAGATCCTTTGGGAATTGTTTGGATTAAAGTAGAAGTCAATCGATTTTTCAACTCTTGAAAACTCTTCTCCTATTTATTTGTCCAAACAAACTCGGCTTCTTTCTTCATCAATTGAGTGAATAGAATAATAATTATTTAGATATTTTCCACAAATCCCTGATAGTAACCTTTCATTCTTAGAAAACTCCACACAACAGTTGCTATTGTAGGCTAACTCTAATTAACAATAGCCTTAATTCTTTTAGGATCAATAAAAATACCACCTTTCGATATAATATATCCCAAGAAGTAGCTTTTCTTGAGCCAAAAGTTATACTTCTCCGACTTGGCATACAGTTTCTTTTCCTAAAGTATCTGAAGAGTGATTCTTAAGTGTGCCTTGTGATCTTCATAACTCCTTGAGTAAATTAATATGTCTCCAATAATACAATTAGGAATTTATCGAGATATGGTCAAAATACCTAATTTATTCAATTCATAGATATATGAAAATTATTGTGTAATTTTCCATACTTGCTGGTAATGCCAATTGATAGGCTACTTCTCCAATTCTCTCAAAAATTTCAAAGAGTCCAATGAATCTTGGCTTTAACTTTTCCTTTACTCCAAATTTGGATATTTCCTTGGATGGTGGCACTTTTAAGAAAACATAATTGCCAACATCTAATTTCAGATCTGATCTACTTCAATTTGCATAACTTTTTTTTCCTATTCTAGACCACTTTTAATTTTTCATGGACTACCTTGATTTTCTCAGATGTCTCCCTAATGATGTCTTGTCTCATAAGTCTTCTATCAACCACTTCATCCTAATGAATTGGTGATGGACATTTCCTCCCACATAATACATCAAAAAGCTGCATTGAAATGCTTGTTTGATAACTTTTATTATATACAAATTTGGCAATTGTTAAACGATTGTCCCAACTACCTTTCGTTTCTCGCACCGAAACCCATAGTATATCTTCTAAACTCTAGATGGTTCTTTCTGATTACCCATCCGCTTGTGGGTAAAACGCTGTGCTGAATTTTAACTTTGTCCCTAATTCCCAGTATAAGCTTTCTTAAAATTTAAAACAAATCTTGGGCTTCAGTCTGATAGAATAGAAGCTGGTACTCCATGCAATCTCACCATCTCATTGATATACATTCAGGCTAATCGATCGCTTGAATAAGTCACCTGAATTGTTAGAAAATGTGCTGATTTTGTTAGCCGATCAAGAATTATTCAAAGTGCATCATAGTTTTCCGATTTCTCGATAATCCTGTTATAAAATCTATCAATATATCTGCTCACTTCTAACTTTGAGTAGCAAATGGTTGTAACAAATCAAGGGACTTCTTGTAGTTGGCTTTCAATTGTTGACAAACTAAGTGCCTTCCTACGCAACCCATAATTGTTCTTCTCATATTCTTCAATAAAAATATCTTTTTCCAATTTTCATAAATCTTGTTGATTCTCGGATGAATAGTATACTTTTATTGATAGGCGTCCTTCATAATTTGTTCGTTCAACTTTTCAACATTCGGCACACACATTCGATCCCAAAATTTTAAGACTCCATCGACACTAATATTAAAATCAACTCCAGAATCTCGATTCAATTTTTTTTGGTAATTAAAGAGTCCCGATTCAAATATCCAGCAATATCAACTAAGAACCGATCATTCATCTTTTCTTCCTAAATCGACTTTAGTATCTTCGGTTGAATTTTAAAATATGATAAAATCATCTGATCACTATGAATGTATTTTTTAATGCCACATTACCCCATGCATTTTAGCATTTCTGTCTCCTTAATCTTCAAGTTAGCCAGAAATGTTATCTAGCGACTTGATGCATCAGCTACCATGTTACCCCTTCTAGATTAATACTAGATTTCACAATCATATTTTTTTTAAAAAATCGAACCATCACATTTGTTTCATATTTAACTCCTTCTATGAGAATAAATAATTTAAATATTTGTGATCTGATTACACTAAGAATTTCTTACCATACAAATAGTGTCTTCAAATCTTAAAGGTAAAGATTACTACGATCGATTCTAAGTCATGAGTCAGGTAGTTCTTCTCGTAAACCTCTAATTGCCTTAATCCATAAGCCATTACTCTCCGATGCTATATCATCACACAACCTAGTCCCATCCTCGAAACGTTACAGTAAACCACAGTATCGACTAGATCCTTCGGGAATTGTTTGGATTAAAGTAGAAGTCAATCGATTTTTCAACTCTTGAAAACTCTACTCGCATTTGTTTGTCAAAATAAACTTGGCTTATTTCTTCATCAATTGAGTGAGTAGAATAACAATTATTAAGATACTTTTCATAAATCTCTGATAGTAACCTATCATTCCAAGAAAACTCCGCACCTTAATTTCTGTTGTAGGGTAACTCTCATTAACAATAGCCTTAATTCTTTTAGGATCAATAGAAATACCTCCTTTCGATATAATATATCCCAAGAAGTAGCATTCCTTGAGCCAAAACTTAAACTTCTCCAACTTGCCAAATTGTTTCTTTTCATGAAGTATCTGAAGCACGATTCTTAAGTGTGACTTGTCATCTTCATAACACATTGAGTAAATTAATATGTCATCAATAATATAACTAGGAATTTATCCAGATATGGTCAAAATACCTAATTAATTATATTCATTGATTTATGAAAATTATTGTGTAATTTCTCCATACTTGTTGGTAATGTCAACCAATAGGCTACTTCTCCAATTCTCTCTAAAATTTCAAAGAGACCAATGAACCTTGGCTTTAATTTTTCCTTTACCCCAAATTTGCAAATTCCTTTAGATGGTGGCACTTTTAAGAAAAAATAATTGCTAACATAAAATTTCAGATCTGATCTACTTCAATTTGTATAACTCTTCTACTTATTCTAGACCACTCTCAATTTTTTATGGACTACCTTGATTTTCTTAGATGTCTCCCTAATGATGT
The DNA here is from genome assembly GCA_025585075.1 of Nepenthes mirabilis. Lineage (NCBI taxonomy): Eukaryota > Viridiplantae > Streptophyta > Magnoliopsida > Caryophyllales > Nepenthaceae > Nepenthes > Nepenthes mirabilis. The sequence continues at coordinate 8,194 of JAODPA010157621.1, forward strand.
CCTGTCTAATAAGTCTTCTACCAACCATTTCATCCTAAAGAATTGGTGATGGACATTTCCTCCCACATAATACCTCAAAAAGCGGCATTGAAATGCTTCCTTGATAACTTTTATTATTTACAAATTTGGCCAATGCTAAATGATTGTCCCAACTACCTTTCATTTTTAACACCGAAACCCTTAGTATATCTTCTAAAATCTGGATGGTTCTTTCTGATTACCCATCTGCTTGTGGGTAAAACTTTGGGTTGAATTTTAACTTTGTCCCAAATTCCCAATATAAGCTTTCCTAAAATTTAAAACAAATCTTGGGCTTCAATTTGATAGAATAGAAGTTGGTACTCCATGCAATCTCACGATTTAATTGATATACATTCAGGCTAATCGATCCCTTGAATAAGTCACCTGAATTTTTAGAAAATGTACTAATTTTGTTTGCCTATCAAAAATTATCAAAATTGCATCATAGTTTTTCAGATTCCTTGATAATCCTATTATAAAATCTATCAATATATCTTCTCACTTCTAACTTTGAGTAGGTAGTGGTTGTAACAAATCAAGTGGCTTCTTGTACTCGGCTTTCAATTGTTGACAAACCAAGTGCCTTCCAACGCAACCCACAAATGTTCTTCTCATATTCTTCCACCAAAATATCTTCTTCAAATTTTGATACATTTTGTTGATTCTTAGACAAATAGTATACTTTTATTGATAGGCATCCTTCGTAATTTGTTCTTTCAATTTTTTAGCATTTGGCACATACATTCAATCCTAAAATTTTAGGGCTCCAGTGGCACTAATATTAAAATCAATGCTACAACGCTGATTCGATTTTTTTTTGATAAATAAAGAGTCCCGATTCAAATATCCAGCAATATCAACTAAGAACCGATCATTCATCTGTTATTCCTAAATTTGCTTTAGAATCTTCTGTTGAATTTGAAAATATGATTGAATCATCTGATCACTCTGATTGTATTTTTTAATGTCACATTACTCCACGGATTCTAGCATTTCTATCTCCTTAATCATCAAGCTAGCCACAAATGTTATCTCACGATTTAATGCATCAACTACCATATTACCCTTTCTAGATTAATATTGAATTTCACAATCATAATTTTTTAAGAAACCAAGCAATCACATTTGTCTCATATTTAACTCCTTCTATGAGAATAAATATCTTAAATATTTGTGATCTTATTACACTAAGAATTTCACACCATACAAATAGTATCTTCAAATTTTCAAGGTAAAGACTACTATGACCAATTCTAAGTCATGAGTCAGGTAGTTCTTCTTGTAAACCTCCAATTGCCTTAATCCATAAGCCATTACTCTCCGATACTGTATCATCACACAACCTAGTCCCATCCTTGAAACATTACGGTAAACAACACATCCACTAGATCCTTTGGGAATTGTTAGGATTAAAGTAGAAGTCAATCGATTCTTCATAGTTTGAAAGCTCTACTCGTATTTATTTGTCCAAATAAACTTGGCTTCTTTCTTCATCAATTGAGTGAATAGAATAACAATTATTACGATTTTTTTAACAAATCTCTGATAGTAACCTATCATTCCAAGAAAACTCCGCTCCTTAGTTACTGTTATAGGCTAACTCTAATTAACAATAGTCTTTATTCTTTTAGAATCAGTAAAAATACCTCCTTTCGATATAATATATCCCAAGAAGTAGCAATCCTTGAGCCAAAACTTATACTTCTCCAACTTGGCATACAGTTTCTTTTCCTAAAGTATCTGAAGCGTGATTCTTAAGTGTGCCTTTTGATCTTCATAACTCCTTTAGTAAATTAATATATCATCAATAATACAACTCTGAATTTATCCAGATATAGTCAAAATATCTAATTTATTCAATTCATAGATATATGAAAATTATTGTGCAATTTTCCCATACTTGTTGGTAATGTCAACCGATAGGCTACTTCTCCAATTCTCTCTAAAATTTCAAAGAGACCAATGAACCTTGGCTTTAATTTTTCCTTTACCCCAAATTTGGATATTCCTTTAGATGGTAGCACTTTCAAGAAAATATAATTGCCAACATCAAATTTCAGATGCGATCTACTTCAATTTGCGCAACTTTTCTTCCTATTCTAGACCACTTTCAATTTTTTTACGGGCTACCTTGATTTTCTCAGATGTCTCCCTAATGATATCCTGTTTCGTAACTCTTCTATCAACCATTTCATCTTAATGAATTGGTGATGGACTTTTCCTGCCACATAATACCTCAAAATGTTGCTTTGAAATGCTTGCTTGATAACTTTTATTATATACGAATTTGGCCAATGCTAAATGATTGTCCCAACTACCTTTCATTTCTAATGCCGAAACCCTTAGTATATCTTCTAAAACCTAGATGGTTCTTTCTGATTACTCATCCGCTTGTGGATAAAACGTTGTGCTAAATTTTAACTTTGTCCCTAATTCCCAGTATAAGCTTTCCTAAAATTTAAAACAAATCTTGGGCTTCAGTCTGATAGAATAGAAGCTAGTACTCCGTGCAATCTCACGATCTCATTGATATACATTTAGCCTAATCGATCCCTTAAATAAGTCACCTGAATTGTTAGAAAATGTGCTGATTTTGTTAGCCTATCAATAATTATCCAAATTGCATCATAGTTTTTCAGATTCCTCGATAATCCTATTATAAAATCCATCAATATATCTTCTCACTTCTAATTTTGAGTAGGTAATGGTTGTAACAAATCAATTGGCTTCTTGTACTCGGCTTTCGATTGTTGACAAACCAAGTGCCTTCCAACGCAACCCATAATTATTCTTCTCATATTCTTCCATCAAAATATCTTCTTCAAATTTTGATACATATTATTGATTCTTGGATAAATAGTATACTTTTATTGATAGGCATCTTCATAATTTGTTCCTTCAATTTTTCAACATTCGGCACACACATTCGATCCCAAAATTTTAAGACTCCATCGGCACTAATTTTAAAATCAACTCTAGTATCCTGATTCAATTTTTTTTGGTTAATTAAAGAGTCTTTATTCAAATATCCAGCAATATCAACTAAGAACGGATCATTCCTCTGTTCTTCCTAAATTCGCTTCAATATCTTTGGTTGAATTTGAAAATATGATAGAATCATCTGATCACTCTGAATGTATTTTTTAATGTCACATTACTCCGTGCATTCTGGCATATCTATCTCCTTAATCTTCAAGTTAGCCACAAATGTTATCTAGCGACTTAATGCATCAACGAACATGTCACCCTTTCATGATTAATACTAGATTTCACAATCATAATTTTTTAAGAAATCGAACCATGTCATTTGTCTCATATTTAACTCCGTCTATGAGAATAAAAATTGTAAATGTTTGTGGTCTGATTACATTAGGAATTTCTCACCATACAAATAGTATCTTCAAATTTTTAAGGTAAAGACAACTACGACCAATTCAAAGTGATGAGTTAGGTAGTTCTTCTCGTAAACCTCTAATTGCCTTAATCCATAAGCCATTACTCTCCGAAGCTGCATCATCACACAACCTAGTCCCATCCACAAAATATTACGATAAACCACATATCCACTAGATTCTTCAGGAATTGTTAGGATTAAAGTAGAAGTCAATCGATTCTTCAACTTTTGAAAACTCTACTCGCATTTATTTGTCCAAACAAACTTGGCTTCTTTCTTCATCAATTGAGTGAATAGAATAATCATTATTAAGATATTTTTCACAAATCTCTGATAGTAACCTATCATTCCAAGAAAACCCCGCACATTTCTACTGTTATTGGCTAACTCTAATTAACAGTTGCTTTTATTCTTTTAGGATCAATCGAAATGCCTCCTTTCGATATAATATATCCCAAGAAGTAGCATTCCTTGAGCCAAAACTTATACTTCTCCAACTTGGCATACAGTTTCTTTTCCTGAAGTATCTGAAGTGCGATTCTTTAGTGTGCCTTGTGATCTTCATAACTCCTTGAGTAAATTAATATGTCATCAATAATACAACTAGGAATTTATCCAAATATGGTGAAAATAACTAATTTACTATAGGGATATTAGTCAATCCAAATGGCATAATTAGAAATTCATAATACCAGTATTTCATTCAAAATGTAGTTTTCATCACGTCTTCCGTCTTAATCCTCAGTTAGTGATATTCTGAATTGAGATTGATTTTAGAAAATACCTACGCCTATTATAATTGATCGAATAAGTCATCAATTTTTGGCAACGAGTACTTATTCTTGATGATGGTCTTGTTTAGCTCCCAATAGTCAATACATAGCCATAATGATCTATTTTTCTTCTTTACAAATAATACAAGAACACTTCAAAGTGAAACGCTCGGTTGAATAAATCCTTTCTCCAAACTTTCCTGCAACTACTACTTTAATTCCTTTAATTCTACTGGTGCTATTCTATATGGTATTTTTGAAATTGGTGCTGACCTAGGAATAATCTCTATTTCAAATTCAATCTCCTAATGTGGTGGCAAATTAGGTAAATCTTCAGAAAAAATATCTTCAAACTCATTAACCACTAGAATATTCTTTGTCAGCATATCATGACTCCTAATTGTGTTGGCGTAAGCCAAATAAGCTTGACATACATCCTCTATCAAATGATGAGCATGCAAAGCTGAAATGAAACAAGACAACTTCTACACTACCTGAAAGAAATATAATAGTTCACATCTCGGAATGGCAAAATGAACCCATTTATGAAAACAATCACTGTTAACATGATAATTTGCTAACCAACTCATACCTAACATTGCATGAAAAACATACATATCTGGAAATATCAAATCAATAACCTGCTGCAAGTCACCCAACCCATACTTCACATTTTAGATACATAATATCTGTCATCATAGATGATCCCGCTGGTTTCGATTCAACTGACACATGTTCTAAAATATGTGGAGGGGATAATAAATAATACACAAATCATGGAGATATAAAGGAATGAGTGAAACCTAATTCCAAGAGTATATGAGCGGGAGTACCAAAAATAGAAAGAGTACATTCCACAACATTTGGAGTCGTCTCTGCATCCTGAACTTGGATTGCAAAAGTTTTGCCTGGAACACTTGGCTTTGCCACCACTAGCCTCTTCAGCTTTTGATAATCTTTAATCAAGTGACTAATATGGCCACAATTAAAATAGGCTCCCGAAGATTTATAACAAGGTCTATTTCCATGCCATTTCCCATATTTTGGACATGCTGCTGTTGCTACTACTGTCGTTGGACTTGGTCTCACTTGTGGGCCCACTTTCTTCATTCCCTTCTCCTCCATCTTTGCCTTCTTTAAAGGCGATCCTAATGTCGAACCTGAATTCGATACTGGGCCACCTCGACTTCTCGGTCTTTTCCTAAAAAATTGCTCCCTTTCAAACTCTTTCTCAAATATAAAAGCTTGGTCTAAGACATCCCCATAGGTTTACAGTTTCAAAGTCACCAACTGCTTCCTAATCTCATTCCGCAATCCAAATTGAAATTTCCTTGCCTTTCACACTTTGTCTTTGACAATGTGTGGCATATAATGAGACAATTCTATAAACTTTGCATTATACTCCACCACCAATCTATTCCCTTGCAACAATCAAGCAAATTAATCTTCTTTTTACTCCTGAAGACTTGCCAAGAAATATTTTTCTAAAAATTCTTTCCTAAAGATCACCCAAGAAATTTTGTTCTCGCTACTCCTATAGCCCTTTTCTGCATTGCTCATGGATGATCCACTTCTCCTTCAAACTTATAGGTTACAAAGGTCATATTGTCCTCCTCTGGACAACAAATTATTGAAAAGATCTTATCGATCCTCTTGATCCAAGTCTTCTCCTTTGTTGGATTGAGATCTCCTACAAATTATGGTACTCATTCACTTGTAAACCTTTCATAACCTGTCGCTCGAGGATTTACTGGGGCTGGAACTAAGGGTGGTTCTTGGCGTCACTGCTCCGGTATCATTCTCTCCATAATATCTGTCACGCTTCCCATAATATTTAGATACTCCTCCACCCAATTAGGTTGAGAGTTACTTCCAAAACGTTTTCCTCAACTTGTTATTTTTCAGTCCTATTACCAAAAATTTTAATATATATATTTAATCATCATTAAATAATCTGAAACCTCAATTCCACAATTCCTAAAGGTTGGACATCAAGTCTAGTTCAATTAAGCTAACCCTCAACAAAATCAATCCGCTTAAATCCAAAGGCATCTTCCTTAATCACTTTCTGATACTACCTATAACAGTCCA
>JAODPA010157632.1:0-14472 GCA_025585075.1 Nepenthes mirabilis
TTATTGTTTTTTTTATGAAAATATTATCGTCTCTTCTATTTAAGCTAAATATTTTTCTTCATTAAAAAAAGAAAAAAAAGTTGAGAAGAGAGGAATACACCTATACACTTCAAATATTATCAAATTCACGGCTAAATACTAAAGGAAGAGTAGTAAGTTGAAACATACAAGTCGTACTTTTTTTCTCAATCTTGACCAATTAATTAGTCTAGAGTGTTTAGTAAATACCAACTAAAAGGAAAAAGAAACTATTAATTTGATCTGCCCTCCTGCAAAATGGTCGTTTAGTGAACAAAAACTATATAGAAAGAAAAACAACTAACACATTTTTTTATTTATTCTAAAGGTGGACGATCTCTCAAATTACTGAATTTTCTATCACAATTAAAGGGTTCGAAGAAAGGTTTTAAGCGGTGTCCATTGACTTTAAAACAGTTACCAATATCAAGGTTTTTAATTTTAATAGCACCGTATTCTGAAATAGCGATTATAGTATAATGTCCTGTCCATCGTGACTTTAACTTCTCTGAGAACAAATATAAGTGCGAGTTATACAATAAAATTTTCTATCCAAGATAAAATGTCTCTCTAGTTATGTATTTATCATGCAAATTTTTTATTTTAGATTTGATAATTTTAGCATTTCTAAAAGAAATGGTTTTGAGCTCCTCAAACTCACATAATTGCAATTTTCTTTGAATCTTGGCATCGTTGCTATTTTCATTACATTGTTTGATAGCTCAATAGGCTTTATGTTTCATCTCAACTAGGAGATGGCATGACTTTTTGTAGACTAACTTATAGGGTGATATTCCTAAAATTGTCTTATAAGTCATGCGACAAGTTCATAATGTATCAATAAACTTTAAAGACTATTTTTTTTTTATTAGGATTAACAGTCTTTTCTAGAATTTATTTGATCTTTCTATTAGCCAATTCTACTTGTCTGCTGGTTTGAGGATGGTAAGGAATGGCTATTTTATGTACAATGTCATATATATTTATTAGAGTAGTAAACGATTTGTTACAAAAATGTTTACCCCCATACCAATGATAGCACGTGGCATACCAAATTAGGATAGAATATTCTCTTTAAGAAATGATATCACTATTTGGACATATAGTCTACTATCAATAAAATATACTTGTATTCAAAAGAGGTAGAAAAATGTTTCATAAAATCAATTCCCTAATAATCAAAAATTTTTAAGATAAAAATAGGGGTTAGTGGCATCATATTTTTTCTAGTAAGACTTCTCAACCTCTGACACTGATCATAGGTAGTACAATAAATTTGAACATCTCAAAACATGATGGGCTAATAAAAATCACATTGTAAAATCTTTGTAACAGTTTTCCTTGAAGAAAAGTGACCACAACATTTTGAAGAGTGACAATTGACAATAAATGTTGAATTTCATCATTTGGAATATAGTGTGGACAATCTCGTCTAAACTATTCTTGAATAAGTATGGCTTATTCCAGAAGTATGTTTTCACATTTTGAAAAAATTTTTGCCTATCTCCTTGATGTCAATTTTTTTAAAATTTTACCTATTGCCAAATAATTTACAATATTTGCATATAAGGGTGACTGATTTGGCTCAGAAGAATTCAAGAGAAGCTAAGTGTTTATTAGGAAAGTACTCATTTATGGGGTGATTATCTTTCAATTAGTCATCAGGAGTAAGTCTAAATAAATGATCAACTATAATATTTTCTTCTCCCTTCTTATCTCAAATTTCTAAATAAAATTCTTGGAGAAGTAAGATCCATCTGATCAGCCATGGTTTTATATCCTTTTTAGTTAACAAATATTTTAAAGTTGTATAATTAGTATAAATTATAACAAGTAAGCCAATTAAATATAATCTAAACTTATTAAGTGTAAAAACTATAGTAAGTAGCTCCTTTTCAGTAGTTGTGTAATTAATTTATATCTTGGTGAGGGTCTTGCTTGCATAGTATAGGACATGGGGTCTCTTATCTTTTCATAGGCCTAACATGCCCCCTACAGCATAATTACTTGCATAGTACATAAGTTTAAAAGATAGTGACCAAGTGGTCAAGGATTTTTTAAGCTTATCAAAAGCTTTTTGACATTTGAACGTCTACTCAAAATGAACATCTTGTGAGAGTAAATGACAAAGGGGTCAAGCAATTGTACTAAAAGATTGAATAAAATGCCTATAAAATTCGGCATGTCCTAAAAATGAATGTACACCTTTGACTTTTTTTAAGGTAGGGAGATTTTTTATTAATTTAACTTCAACTTTATCTACTTTAATTTCTTTAGAAGAGACATGTCCTAACATGATGTTTTGAGTAACCATGAATTGATATTTTTTCAGTTTAGAATAAGATTATTTTCTTCACACAGCTCTATAGCTTTTTCTAAGTGTTTTAGATACAATTCGAAAATATTCCCATAAACTGAAAAGTTATCCATAAAAATTTTAAGAAACTGCCCAACCATATTATGAAATATACTCGCCATTCATCTTTGAAATGTAGCTGAAGTATTACAAAGTCCAAATAGCATTCATTTATATGCAACGTACCATAGGAATATAAGTAAAATTAGTTTTCTTCTAATTGTCAATGGTTATTTCTATCTGATTATATCTAGAATATCAATTGAGAAAACAATAAAAAAATTTCCTACCACCCTTTCTACGATTTGATTAAGGAATGGGAGTGAAAAATGGTCATTTTTAATTACTGTATTTAGTTTTCAATAATCAATGTATATAAGCCATCCAGTATGACTTCTAGTTGACACCTGTTCATTTTTTTCATTTTTTATCACAGTAACTCCAGACTTTTTAGAAATGACTTGTATTGGACTGATCTATTTTAAATCAAAGATAGGTAAATAATTCCTGCATCAAACAATTTTAACACTTTCCCCTTTATAATTTCCTTCATATTAGGACTTAATTTTCATTACATTTGCCTCAATAGTTTGACGTTTTCTTTAAGATAAATTCGATATGTACAAATCAGTGGACTAATGCCTCAAAGATCCACTATAGTCCAACCAATGACATTTTTGTGTTTACCATGCTCCTTTAACAATTGACTCTCCTAATCTATAATGAGGGTAGATAAAACTATAGTTGGATGTGTCTTATTCTCACCTAAAAATGCATATTTTAAGGATTTCGATAAAATCTTCCGCTCAGATTTTAGTGCTTTCGAGATAATAGCTCAAACTTGGAAGTTAACAGCTCTATTAGCTCAAAAGATAGGGGCCACTAACTCGCTGTCAATATTAGTTTAATTCAGTTCTAAGTCGAGTTATTTCATCATATTCTTCTTCATTTTCACAATTATTATCAATTATCTCCATTAATTTATGACAAAAGGATATATCTAATGGAGCTGCTTCTATATGTCTTTCAACCAGAGTATTAACAAAATCAATATCCCTTATGTCATTGTGCTTAATTGGTTATTTCACATTAAAGACTTTTATTTCAACAGTCACATTTTTAAAAGATAATTTTATGAGACAATTTCTATAATTAATTGATGCGTTAGAAGTTGTTAGAAACAATCTCTTAAGTATAATTAGTATATGAGTACTAGGACTGACAATAGGTTGAGTTTCTAACACTACAAAGTCCAATGAAAAATAGAACTGGTCTATTTGGACTAAGATATCTTCCACCATCCCTTTAGGGACTTTAACAAATCTATCAACCAATTGGAGTGTAATTATCGTGGGTTTGATTTCCTCCAAATCTAATTGTCTGTAGAATGTATATGGAAAGATATTAACACTAGTCTCTAAGTCAAAGCAATGCGTGCTCAACTCAATGATTACCAATAATACATAAAATCATAGGGCTTCCTAGATCTTTACACTTGGGTGGTGTTTTAAATTGTAGGATAGAACTCACCTATTATGTTAAAAAGGCCATTTTCTTAACATTTAATTTTCTCTTCACTGTGCACAAATTTTTTAAAAATTCAGCATATGAAGGATTCTGTTTAATGGCATCCAAGATGGGAATATTAATATTAACTTAAAATTTTAATAAATTTTAGAGTTTAATATTTCATTTTTAGATTTATTAAGCTGATGAGAAAATTGTGCTTTCAGAATGTGTTTCCTCTCTTTCTCTTTATGCTTCGACGATTTTCCATCGGGTTCCATCACATTATTTTCATTCAAGAATATCTTTTTGTGTTCCACTTGGACGACTTCATCATTTTTAAAAGTTTCATGAATTATAATTTTTTTTTAAAAAAAATTTAGGAATACTCCTAAGGGTGGCAATGGCTTGTGTAAGGTATCAGCTTTCAGAACGTTGTAAATATGAATAATTAAGTTAATATAATGGATCGAGGTCTAAGGACACGGGAGGAATCGGATTGAAAAGCCCGAAGATCCGAAATTGACGAAATTGGGAACCGATGTTGTAAATCTTAATAAGTTAATCCGTAAATAAGATTTAAATTTTAAATCATGATAATTATCACTTATTAAATTTATATAATCAAAACTATGGTCTAAAGATGTGAAAAATTGGGCTAAAGGGTCGAAACGTGTCCCAGACGGTAAAAATGTAAAGTTTTCACGCTGCAGGTTGGCGCTGAACCTAACCCACGCCCAATGCATGCTCGATCCTAGGCTCGAGCGCCGGTTCCAACATATGTCTTCCTACAGCGTGCTAGTGGTGCACTCTCTCGTCGGGTCCAGCACACCCACGCCCGTAGGGCGCCGTGGATTGCGCTTGAGAGCTTGTGTGCATAAAAGACGTGTGCAGACTTCTTTATATCGGTTGATACACAATTTTGGTGGGAAATGGAGAGAGATAAAGAGAGAGGGCACAAAGGAGAACAGAGAGAAGGAAAAAATCAAGGCTCTCGGGTTCGATTCTGACTTAGAGCTAGTTGAAGAAATCATAGATCGGGTCAAGGTAAGTGCATCCATACCTTTTTCTTTTATTTTTTTTTAATTTTTGTTCGATCCCCTTCAGGTATTATTGTCCTAATACCCGATCCATACTTGTATTTATGATACCCATAATTTGATTATGCATATATATGAATTTTATATATTAATTTGTAGATTTCAATCGATTTTTACACTAAAACCTTAACCCAGTGCCCGCCGCTGCCGTTGATGATGATGAGTTTTTGGAGCGCATTTTGGATGAGGCAGCGGCGTATTCAACGCGAGAGGGTGCTCCTGGCTCAACATCTCCGATCCCACCACCAGTTGGACCAGGCCTGGAGTCCAGACCTGTGAGGTCCTACAGGAAGACTTACGAGGTATAACCTCTGCAACTGCTCAATTGTATTTCTTACTTATGTTTATAAGCTCACACTTTACTTTGGTCCTGTGCAGCCGAGAAGATTGGCCTCAACTATCTCCCGAAAAATGGAACAGTGCGATCGTATTATTGCAGACCGGGAGCCTGAGATAGCCTGGCTAGATGCCAAGTTGGCCGCCTCAGGAGGAGAGCTCCGTGAGCAGACAGCCGCTCTTGAGGCTGTTATGGCGGGCGTGGAGACAGAGAATGCCGAGCTGAAGGCGGAGGTTGTTGAGTTGAAGGTGAAGGTTGCTCGCCTAAAGGAAGAGGATGGCCAAATGAAAGCGAGCAACAAACGCCTCGCAGATCGAGCCGCCGCTGCAGAGAGCGAATTGGCTACTCGGATGAGCCTCCATGAGGTCGGGGGCACACTACACGCCCGGCTGTTGGACGGTCTCAACATTGGACGTCACGTCGCGCGGTTGGTCGTTCCTGACTTCCCAGTGGAGTTTATTAATCAAAGGAACCGCGCGGCGCAACGTAAGGAAGATCTGGTAGGAGAGCCCTGAGACAGTCAGGGTGGTCCACCATCCTTGTAGCCTTTTTGTACCTTCTTTTGTTTTTTGGACCGTATGTAATTGTAACATACTTTTGCGAGCAATAAAATGGAAGTTCTTTTCAGTTTAGTGTCTACTGTCTTTTATTGCTTCGTATATGTTTATGTCGTTGCATTGGGCGGCCAACTTGGTTGGCCGGCGATCGTTGCTTGGTTGCCTAAGGGGCTGAGCCCCCAGGCTCGGCAGGTGGTTGCATTAACCAGCCTTGCGTTGTTGTCCAAGTGGAAACTTGGGCAATCAGTGTTAGAGAAGGAACGCTTCTCGTTATTGTTTAATCACGCTATCCCTTCGTCGAGAAGGTTAGTGCGTGGGGTAGCCAACTTGGTTGGCTGGCTGCCTAAGGAGTAAGATCCTTAAGCTGAGCAGGCGGTTGTAAAAACCGGCCTGGTGGCGCCGTGCAAGTGACGACTTGGGCTGCCAGTGTTGGAGAAGAAGTGTTTCTCCCTTCGACCGTCGTTGACTGACGTTGCTGCTCCCCGAAAGGAGGTCGTCGCGTGTGCCATTCTTGCCCCCTAAGGTTTTCAGACCGCTATGGGCCACTTGGATGACCAAGGTTTAGTACGACCGCTATTGGGCCGCTCGGATGACCGAGGTTTCAGACTGCTCATGGGCCACTTGGATGACCAAGGTTTTAGACCGCTCATGGGCCACCTGGATGACCAGGGTTTCAGACCGCTCATGGGCCACCTAGATGACTAGGGTTTAAGACCGCTTATGGGCCACCTGGATGACCAGGGTTTCAGACCACTTTTTGGGCCACCTAGATGACTAGGGTTTAACGAGAGGGTGAAGACCCTCCCGACTTAGGGGCAGTCTAGGTCGGGTGGATACCTGCAAGGCAAACACAGTTTATACATGCAAGACCTAGGATCCTATATGCTAAGTAAACCTCTTATTTTACTCAATTAAACAATCATGCGAATGAATGCACATAGACGGGTTAGTACGTACCTGGGCCTCTTATTGGAAGTAACGCTTCAGGTGGGTTGCGTTCCACGTTCGTGGGACCAACTTTCCGTCCTGGTTTCGGAGTTTGTATGCTCTATTGCGCAGGACGACGGAGACAAGAAAAGGTCCCTCCCAATTGGGAGAGAGTTTGTTTCTGCCGGCCAGCTTACTTGTGGCCTCGATACCTCGTAGGACCAAGTCCCCAACGTCGAATTGTCGGGCTTTCACCTTTTTATTGTAGTACCGGGCAACTCGGTGTTGGTACGCTGCCGTCCGTATTCTGGCGGCGTCGCGGGCTTCCTCCAGCAAGTCCAAGTGCTCCCTGATTTTCTGGGAGTTGGTCCGTGGGTCGAAGGACTCCACCCTGAGACTTGGAAGCCCGATTTCGACCGGGATTACCGCTTCAGTCCCGTAACAGAGGCTGAAGGGTGTCTCGCGCGTTGGTTCCTTTGGGGTTGTACGATAAGACCAGAGGACGGATGGGAGCTCGTCAGCCCAGGAGCCCCCGGCGTCCTCCAACTTAGTTTTTAACCCGTGGAGTAGCGTACGGTTTGTGACCTCCACCTGCCCGTTGGCCTGGGGGTATGCCACCGAAGTGTGGACCAGCTTGATCCCAAGGCTGGTGCAATACTTGGTGAAGCGTTTTCCCGAAAATTGGGTCCCGTTGTCAGTCACCACAACCTCTGGGACGCCAAACCTGCAGACAATGCTCTGGCGAAGGAACTCCAGAGCATTGTGTTCTGTGATTTTCGCAAGCGGGGCAGCCTCGACCCACTTAGTGAAGTAGTCGATGCCCGCGATGATAAACTTTCTCTGCCCAGTGGCAATGGGAAATGGGCCGAGTATATCAAGCCCCCATTGCGCGAAGGGCCATGGAGCCTGAAGTGATTTCAGGTCCGCGGACGGCTGGTGGTGAAGGTTTCCATGAAGCTGGCAGCTTTCACATTTCTTTACAAATTCGAGTGCGTCCTTTTTCATCGATGGCCAATAGTAGCCCTGTCGCATGATCTTGAAGGCCAGGTTTTTTTCGCCTACGTGTGAACCACAGATCTCAAGGTGAACCTCGCCCAGCGCTAAGTCGGCCTCCTCGGGAGATAGACAGCGGAGATACAAAGTTGAGTATCCGCGGCGATACAACAGCCCATCAACTACTGTGTACCAACCAGCTGCCTTTTTAATTTGCTTGGCCCTTTCGGTGTCCTCTGGGAGTGATCCGTCGGCCAAGTATCTAAGGTAAGGCGTCATTCAGTTTTCTGTCTCGGAAACCTGCATTGCCTCCTGTTTCTCTATACTCGGAGTGTTCAGGACCTCCCGTATGTCCCTCGAATATTGCTCTGGGTTCTCGACAGCAGCTGCTCTGGCTAGCCGGTCTGCCTTCCAGTTTTCGGCTCGAGAAACGTTAGCTAGGGTCAGTCTGTTGAAACCCTGGATGACCTCCTTTGCCTTTGCCAGGTATCTGGCCAAGGAAGGGTTGTTTGCCTCGAAGCCCCCGTTGACTTGGTTGACGATTAGTTCGGAGTCGCTGTGAACCGCAAACCTCTTGGCAGAGCACTCCTTTGCTAATCGCAAGTCAGCTAGTAGGGCTTCGTACTCAGCGACGTTGTTGGTCGCTGGGAAATCAAGCTTCAAGGAATACTTAATTTCGAATCCATCAGGGGTCGTCAGGATCACCCCTACACCACTGCCACTGTCCGTGGATGATCCATCCACGTGGAGTGTCCATTCTGGGACCTCGTCGGGCAGTTCTGCGTTTTTCGCGGGCTGTTCCTTGTGAATTGGGGTTGTGGTCTCAACGATGAAGTCAGCCAGAGCCTGCGCCTTTATGGTAGATCTGGGCCTGAATTTTATATCGAACTCACCCAATTCGATAGCCCACTTCACCAGCCGTCCAGAAACGTCTGGTTTCTGGAGTATGCCCTTCAGTCGCTGGTCAGTAAGGACTACAATGCGATGCGCCTGAAAGGACAGCCTTAATTTTCGCGCTGCGAAGATAAGTGCCAGCGCCATTTTTTCAGTGCGCGGATAGCGAGTTTCTGGGCCAGTCAATGTTTTGCTTACATAGTAGACCGGCTGCTGGATATCGGATTCCTGACGCACGAGGACGGAGCTGAGGGACACTCCCGATACTGCCAAGTAAAGGTACAGCTCCTCTCCGTTTTTGGGTGACACTAACAACGGTGGGCTGGCTAGATACTGCTTCAACTCATCGAAGGCAGTCAGCCGTCCAATGGAATCCGTTAGATTTTGCCCCTCTCAAGGCTTTAAAGAAGGGCTGGTACTTGTCTCCAGACTTCGCGAGGAAGCGGGACAGAGCAGCTAGCCGCCCAGTCAATCGCTGGACGTCTTTTACGTTTCGTGGGGGAGCCATGTCAGTCAGGGTTTTAATCTTTTCTGGGTTTGCCTCATTCCCTCGTTGGGAGACGATGAAACCCAAGAACTTCCCAGAGGCTACCCCGAAGATACACTTGGCTGGATTTAACTTCATTTGATGCTGGAGGAGCACTTCAAATGACTCTCCTAGGTCACGTATGTGGTCGCCGGTGACCCTACTTTTGACGAGCATGTTGTCGACGTAGACCTCTATGTTGCGATCGATTTGTTTTTCAAACATCTTGTTGACCAGTCGCTGGTAAGTTGCTCCAGCGTTTTTTAATCCAAAGGACATTACTTTGTAGCAGTAGGTGCCCTGGTCCGTCATGAACGAGGTATGCTCCTCGTCTTCCGGACTCATTCGAATCTGGTTGTAACCCGAATAGGCGTCCATGAAGCTGAGCAGCTCATGTCCAGCCGTGGAGTCAACCAGTAAGTCGATCCTGGGCAAGGGAAAACTGTCTTTCGGGCAGGCTTTGTTGACGTCGGTAAAATCGACGCACATTCGCCATTTTCCGTTGCTCTTTTTGACCAGGACGACGTTTGAGAGCCAATCCGGGTACTGGACTTCTCTAATAAATCCAGCGTCCAGTAGCTTTTTCACCTCCTCTCGGATGGCGATCAGCTTTTCTACGGAGTGGTTCCTTCGCTTCTGTCTGACCGGCTTTCGGTCAGGATCAAGGCCCAGCTTGTGGACCATCACCTCAGCTGAAATCCCGGGCATGTCCGCGGGAGTCCAAGCAAAAAGGTCCGCGTTCCTTCGTAGAAACGCGATCAATTCTTCGCGCAGTTGCCCAGTGAGTGAGCCGCTGATCTGGACACACTTATCCGGTTCCCCCGGGTCCAGTGGGACCAGATCCATGGCTTCGCCAGGCTGCGCCTATTTTAGGGTTGCCTCGTCCCGATGGTCGAGTTCTCCAACTGTCTGAGTTCTACCGCTTTGGGCGATCTGGGTCATGTAACAGGTCCGCCCTGTGACCTGGTCTCCCAGAACTTCTCCGACACCGTAGGGCATTGTGAATTTCATCTTACGGTGTAGAATTGATGTGACCGCCCCAAACGCTGTTAGGCATGGCTTGCCTAGTATTGCGTTGTAAACAGAGGGCAGGTCAACCACTAGGAAGGTTAGCATGCGACGTGCTATTCTTGGGTAGGTGCACAGGGTGACCTCTAGTTGGATTGTCCCTTGAACGGGCACCGGTTCATTGTCAAGGCCGTATAAAGGTCATTCAGCAGGTTTTCGTTGATTCTTTTTTAGGCCTAATCTAAAGAACGCATCCAAGTAGAGCAAGTCTTTAGAGCTACCATTATCAATAAAGACTCATTTCAGTTGGTAGTCTGAAATACCATCTGAAACGAGTGTCGAGATTACAAGGGGGTCAGCATGGGGGGAGATTACATGATTTGAGTTACAATCACTAAAGCTAATGATGTTGTCTACTGTGCGCTGCTTCTTCCTCCCAGTCTGCTGCCCCTTGCTGTCCTCCGGGCTCCTGGCAGGTCGGGTGGTGACCATATTAACTACTCCTACCGCAATCTGGTTCCGGAGAGGCGTCTGCTCCTGCCCCTCTTCATCAACCGCTCCTGAGTTCTGTCATGGTCCCTTGACAAACCGGGTGAGGTGTCCTCTGCGGATCAGGTCCTCGATTTTCCTCTGCAGCGTTTTATAGTCTTCGGTTGAGTGGCCAGCAGAGCGATGGAAGTCACAGTACTTAGACTGATTTTTAGAGTCTTTCTTCAGTGTCTTTGGCCACTTCAAAACGTTTTCTCCACGGATCTGCATTAGAACATTGGAGCGCGTGTCTGTCAAATGTGTGAAAGTGGTGAGCCCGTAGTCTCTGCGTTCTGAAGGCCCAATCCGGCGCTGCTTCTAGCGGGGGTGTTCTCCGCCCGCAAACTTTCTTTTTCCTTCTCCAGGGATTGGCCGAGGCTGGTCCGTCCGTTCTGGATGTTTTGCCTCGTTGGCCTCTTCTGTAACAGCGTAGGCCCTAGTAATGGATTCCGCCTCACGGAAGGTTTGGGGATTTTTGTGGGCCAAGTGCTTGAAGAAATCTCCGTAAGTTAGTGTTGAGATGAAGCTGCCCAACTTCATCTCCTCAGTAATCCTGGGAATCCTTCTGGCCTCAGCCACGAAGCGATCCAGGAAGCGCCGTGGGTTCTCTCCCGGTTTCTGCTTTATGTGGGAGAGGTGCCACGACTGTTTCTCTTCCCGTCGGCTCGATGCATACTGAGCCAGGAAGAGGTCCGTGAGTTCACGGAAACTGCTGACAGAGCCTGAAGGGAGATGGTGAAACCAGATTCTGGCGTCTCCCTTCAACGTAAGCGGGAAGCAGCGGCACATCGCTGAGTCTTCTAGCCCTTGTAGACTTAAATGGGTGCGAAAGTGATCCAAGTGGTCGACCGGATCACTGCCCCCATCGTATAAGTCAAGGGACGACATTTTAAACTTGGACGGCAGTGGACGACTCAAGATTTCTGCAGTGAAAGGAGACCTGTCCAAGTCGATGGCGCGCTCGTCATTCTGGAACACGTGGTTCCAGATTTGGTCCACTCGTGGGTCGGCGCGAGTGGCGTTTGCTGATCTCTTGGAGTTGAGGAAATTCCTTAACTCCGTCTTGTTCCCGGCGGGTTCAGCAGCCGGTCGGCTGCTGCCTCCTGTGGATCTAGTAGTCCTGGAGGCTCGCTCCTGGACTTTGTGACGGTCTTCCGCCCGAGAATATCGAGGATTTCTCCTTTCTGGGCTCTCTGTTGGAGACGTACTCCTGGAGCGTTCCATTGGCCTGTTTTGGTCAAGAACACGGGAGGACGCTGGAGCCAGATTGTTCCCAACTTTTTCGGGCCTCTTTACCGGCTTCTTCTTCCTCTGGCCACCTTTTTCAGTGGCAGGAGAGGGAATGATTGCTGGTGGAGCCGCTGGTTGTTGTTGTTCTTTCTGTGCACAAAGCAGTTGGAGCAGGCGATTGTTAGCCTGCATCTGCTCCACCAGTTGTTGAATGTAAGGCGGTGGAACTCCGCCTGTGGCCCCGTTGACCAGGACGTCAGCAGCATGGCCCTGGTCAGGGTTGGCAGCATCTCTAGCGGGGTCGCTAGCCTGTGCTCTCGTGTTCACCATCGTAGAAGCAGAAGGTGACAGAGAGAGTTTGTGCAGATTTTGGTGGTAGGCTTTTCGTAAGCGCTTCCCACAGACGGCGCCAATGATGCGTACCTGGATCCGACTTCGAACAGATTCGGATTCTTCTGGATGATCTGAACCGGCTCCGTTCACTGAGTGCGAATCCTGCACACCACTAAAACGAACGAGAGGTCAGCGTTAACGGCGGGATGTAATCCCACCGAAAATACTCCGACGCTCAAGTCAGTAAAACAGCCTTCAATGGAAGGAACTGAAAAATAGAGAGAGCAATGGGAGAGGGAGTGTTTGAGTGTTTGGCCCAGATGTAAGAGAGACGCGAGGTCTTCTTGAATCTGGGTGGTGGGAAGGCAGAGAACGGCCGTAAAGACTCGTTCGTTGCCTTGGAGTTTGATTGTGTTTCAGAGTTTTTGGCTGCCCAGAGTCAAAGCTTGTTTCTCAGAGCACGTAGGGTTTTCTGTGTGAGTGAAAGCCTGAATGAGAGCACCACTAAAAGAATCCAAGAAAGCATGTAAGATCGTGTCCAAAAGCCTCCCGGAAAGCGTGCAAAATCGTGTCCAAAAGCCTCCCAGAAAGCGTCCAAGAAAGCGTGCCCTGGATGGTGAATCCAGGGTCTCTTTTATGGCAAAGATGGCGATCTTCTTCCTTTGGAAGGAATGATCATCCTTGTGATCTGCTGGCTGGCTTTCCTCCTGGAGGTTGATACTTGTTGCCAAGTTATGAAGGATTGTTGCCTTGTGAGACGGCCGTCCACTTTCCCCGTTGGTTTCTTTCCTTCCCAACATGTTACCATTGGGGTTCCTTGGCTGGCAAGTAGTTAGGAAGATTTGGCGCCTTCATTATTTGAATGGTGCCAATCTTACTGATATTCCTTTTGAGATCGTGGAATATCCTTGGAGGATCGTGGTTGGCCTTTTTATGACTGGCGGGCCCAAACAGGTCAGGCCCGTTACTGTAGAAAAGACGTTATTTGGGCCCAATGTATAGGGAGCGGACGGTCAACGTTTGAGTTGACCGTCAGTGGTGTTGGCCGCCTTCGTGGAGAATAGAGGGAGAGTGGCTGACGATCAGCTGATGGGCTGTGGGCTAGAATGGAATAGGCCCATCACTGTAGCAAAGCTTCTAAAGGCTCAACCAAGCTGGTCAACCTTGAGTTGACCGTCTGTAAGTGAGTTGGCTGCCAGAACGGTCAACGCAAACGTTGACCGTCTCGGACCTTCCAATGCTTGGGCTCATCTACTCACTGGGCCGTCAAGAATGTTGACTACCCTTCTTGGGCTTCCGTTGACCATCCATTTGGGCCAATCCATTTTTGGTGTACCCATCAAGCACATTGTAACATAAATGAAGGGGTTCCGAAATCAATTTAAAATTAAATTATCCAGTAAAAATAAAATAAAAACAATACAAAACTAGCATAATAGAACTGATTTGAAAATAAATTTCACATTAAGTTAGGATTTCTAGGTACAAAAGGGTAGAACTAAACAAAACTTGCTATATTACAATATTAATTTTGTAGGACGAAAAAACCTACCCCCTAAACAAAAGACAGAAATTTTGTTTTGAGAGCACAAAATTGTCTTTATAATATTTTCATGTGGCAGTTTGATTCCAAGGATTGATAGGGTGCCAAAGAATTATTTCTTTTAGGACCAAATTGGAGCTATAGACAACAGAATCAGCGCTATAAATTACCAGAAAAATCTATAATAATCAAAATTTGATATAGGAATAATTTGTTATCCGGTTTTATAGAGACGAGTTATATAATGTAAATATTTTTCTTAATAATTTGATACTAAGAAAAATAAATTAAAATTGATTGACCGGAGCGAGGTTTAAGATCTTGTTGCTTTGCCCAATGGAGGTAGAGTAGTCAATTTTAAATATATCTTTAAGATTAAAAATAACTCTAAGGGCAATGTAAACCAAATAAAGGTATGCTTATCATTAAAAATTTTACTTAATGAAAAGGCATTACTTATGAAGAGCCATTCTCTCATATTTTTAGGAAGAACTTGTTGAGAGTCCTTACAACTTTATTTACATATTATGATTTGAAGTTATATCAATAAATAACCGAGTATTTGATAATATACACTGAATATATTTTTTTGTATTGAGTCAAAAATAATTTCACA